>BPTQ01000007.1:343137638-343170801 GCA_019973895.1 Chrysanthemum seticuspe | reverse complement strand
CAGCCCGAAATTTTCTCATCCGTCAGCGATGAGTCTGCCGGATCTACGCTGGGTCTGCCGCAGTCTTCGACTTCTCCTGCCGCAGTGTCTGTATTCCACTGCGGCAGCGTTCCAATTGCACCGGTTCTGCTTTGGGATTACTGCCGCTGTGCTGCCGCAGTGTTTTGTATTCCACTGCGGCAGCGTATACAATATAATATATATCTTAGGCTTAAAAAGTCAAAATTCTCATCAGAAAACCTCATTTTTGGATTTTGGCTTGGTTCCCACAGAACATGTCATAAAATCCCAAGGTTTGGGATAGAATGTAGTTCTATTCATAAATGAAGTAGTTAAGTTAATACAGAAACTAATAAACACACATACGAACGTACAAAAGGTACATAAATTAGCCGGACATGGAAAACATGCAAGCATACACACAAATAATCAAAGACATAATTGAATTGATGAAGTAAATACTTATCTTGATGTAAGATAGGGTTTGGAACCCTAAAATACTGTACAAGACACCCTTGGTTCGGTTTTAGGTTTTTACTCCAAAAGACTACTCTTAAAACTGAAAAATTCGGATTCTATATATAATATAACATATGCGACGGCGTCACCTTATGTTTTGTGACGCCGTCGTGTCGCCGTCATTAGGGTTTCGTCTTGGCCACGTTAACCTTGCGACGGCGTCACCTTATGTCTGTGACGCCGTCCTCTTCAGCTTCTGACGCCGTCTGGGTCGCATCTAGGCCGTCTGAGTAGCGACTGCCTACTCTTTTAAAGCCCGACGTCGTCACTTGAAAATAGGGTTTTTGGCTTCTGTATCGTCACAAAAATCCTCCGACGGGGTCGCATTTAAGCAGTGACGCCGTCGCCTTCTGTTTTCAGCAGCTTTGAGTGTCTCGATTCTGACTTTGGCCATTTTCTTCGTATATTCGCGCCTTTTCGTCCAAATAAGTGCCATTCCAGCATTTTGCCTTCAAGAGACTTAAAAAGTGAAAAGGAACGATATTAAGCAATAACGGATACAAAAGTGATCAAATAAGGGCTAAAATGACCCCTCAAAATGGTACCTTTTAAAACCTTATCAGGGACCATAGATGAAGTTCGAGCAGGAGGTGTAAATATTCTTTTTCCAAAACATGTCTAAAATTATGGCTTGCAGTTACTTCAGACTGTAACCCGTGCTTAAACAATGGTTTGCTATTATTTCTGATAGCAACCCGCTCTTTTAAAGAAAGGAAAGTGCTGCACTTAAACTATTTTCAAAATATTTCATGCACTTATCCTAAAACAAAACAAGGAAAGCATGTCGTCAAAAAGACTGTTGTTCCTACACAAATGTTTTTCCGTCTAAAATTCTTCAGAAAAATATTTGTTGTTTTTCAAAAATGGTGGTAAAAGAGTTGCTTGAAAAATCAATCAGAATCAGAGTTTTTATAAAAATTGAAAACTCAATCAATGAATTCAGCGATTTTAAACCTTTTAGAAAATGAGTCATTGATTGAGGGGGGGAATGTTTTCAAATCTGTATCATCTAACGAGATTATCTTAATTATCCTACTTGCTTATCTGTAAAATACAATTGCCTATGTTGAAGGACTAGGTTTCTAGGATGTGATTGTTAGGTTTAGATGATTAGAGTTTGATAAACACATTATTCCCATGCTTTATATGAACTGATTGATATGTTGAATTGACTTTTATTAGTCGATTGCTGATTGGGTGATGTCGACCACCATATATCTGTATGTATGTTCACTAACGTATGAAGATGATTGGATGCCGAAAGGAAATGGTAACTATTTATTGGGTTGACAAATGAAGAAACGGAGCTTAATTGGACTTCAATGGAGAGTTGGCATGAATGCAACGTAAGAGGTCTCACTGCATCAGCAGATGGTTTTCTTCTAAGTGATTGAAGAAACGGAGCTTAATTTGAATCAGTTGGCATTCAAAATGCAACGTAAGAAGAAGTCTCACTGCATCTGCAAACGGCTTTCTTCCAAGCCCTACAGCAACAACATAAGCTTCTCTACCACCTAACGTATCTTTGTGCAGGATACCATTTTTAAACAATTTTGAAATTATTTGATTAAATTGTTTTGAAAATGGAAAATATTGTTTTGAAAATAAATTGGACTAAAGTTAGAAAATCACCGGACTTCTTTTTATCAAAACCTAAGTCACTCAATTATCGACTTCGGTCATCGATTGAGGGGGAGAGTGATTTCAAATTAAATATTTTCAAACGATATTTCTTCATAAAAGTCCGTGTGTACGTTAAAATGTGGTGATCTAAAGATTTAATGTTATGTCATGGTATGATTTTCTTTAAAACTCAAAGATCTTGCAAAATGAAATTTTTTCTGTTCTTGTTTGATTGTGAAATTGTTTTATTTTACTTAAAGATCTCTTAAAACTTTCATACCTGATACTAACAATCTTTAATGTCTTAAAATGGTCCTTATCTGTCATTTTTCAATATTAAATCTTGCCACGTCTTTCCCCAAACTTTTCTAAATGATTTAAATCAGATGGTCACAAATCTCAAATGGTTTGATATTTTTTATCGGGGGAGAGATCGTGATTTAAATCTCAAATCTGTTTTAGTCCTTTATAGGCACTCCTGCCTTCATGTGCCAAACGATTTCAAATACACAATGCACATGTTGAGGAGGAGGATTTATCCAAAAACAAGATGAGTATTTAAACCTGGCCACATATTCTCCCATGCTTTATAAACCTTATTAAATCACTTGGGATCCAAAATCTCAAAGGGTTTGATATTTTTGATCGGGGGAGAATTTGTGATTTAATAATAAAACTTGATTAATGATGATCATTTTGATTTAAATGTGCATTTCAAATGAAAACAAACTTTCAAGGTACAAAAGATTCTATGTTTCAACATAATGTACCTTGATTGATTTTCCGAATGGTTTCTTAAATGGCTTTTATGTTCGTGGTTGTGCTTCAAAAGAACTCTTGCCTCTATGTGGTAAAATGATTTCAAATATCCTATGCACATATTGAGGGGGAGAATTTTACCAAAGAGTCGGTCACCTCAAGTATATGTAATCGTTAGAAAGCTCGTAGTCGTAGATTATTATAAGTTAAGTAGTATTTAGTTTAAGTAACACCGTGGAGGACAGACGGGTCTTTACCCACTATATGCCTGATCCACAGCCCGATAGGTGGCGATTTATGTAATGACTATAAATACTCTCTACCTCCCAAGGTAGAGAGTTGGAGCTCATAATAAGATTTTTCTTTCTCTCACTAAAGTTCCCAAACCTCTAACTTTCTCTCTCTAAAACTCATAATACGCCTATTTGATCTTATGATTTAGTGTGTTTGTGAAATCCAATATGTTACAGTGAAACATAGATTGAAAGTTTTAAAAGGTTTTTGAAAAACAAGTTTAAAATAAAAGACTTGGGAGAGTTTAAATACTTTCTAGGTATTGAAGTTTTAAAAAGTAAAGATGGTTTGTGTCTTAATAAGAGGAAATATTGTCTTGAGTTACTTCATGAGTTTGTTTTGCTGGCATGCAGACCTGTTATGACTCCTTTACCTAAAAATGTTGCCTTGGCTCATAAAGAGTCTGATGATGATAAGTACTTAAGAAATATTACAAGTTATCAAAAGCTTGTTGGAAAATTGATATATTTAACCATGACTAGGCCTATTGCCTATGTTGTTCATTGTTTAACTCAACACATGCATGCTCCTTTACAATCTCATTTTAATATGGGCTTAAGGGTGCTTAAGTACTTGAAGTTGGCACCTGGTAGTGGTATTGGGTTTAGTAAGAGTCAAAAAGGTTTTAATGTTGTGGCATATTCTGATTTTGACTGGGCTAAATGTCTTGTCACTGGAAGATCAGTATTTGGCTATTGTGTGTTTGTGAATGGGAATATAGTTTTTTTGGAAAAGCAAGAAGCAGGCTACATTGTCTAGGTCTTCAGCTGAGGCTGAATACAGAGCAATGGCTTCTGCTAATTGTGAAGTTATGTGGATTGTTAAGATCTTGAAAGATCTTGGTGTCACTGATTCTTTGTTGCCTGTTGAGTTGTGTTGTGATAACAAGCCAGCTATTCAGATAGCTGCAAATCCAGTTTTGCATGACTAAACATTTTGACATTGATGTACATTTGGTCATTGAAAAAGTTGCTACTAGGTTGATAAAAACTGTTAAGATTGATTCTAAGAATCAAACTGCCGATGTTTTGACCAAAGCACTTGGTTCTGTGCAACATGGTTCTATGGTTAGAAAATTGGGCATGGTTAATCTCTATGCAGGTTCATCAATTTGAGAGGGGGTGTTGAAAGTAACAATATTATTTTGCAAACTTATGAACCTTCAGGGGTTGTTATGTAAATTTTTTATTATTAATTTTGCCTAATTATAACTTTGAGTTGTGTTTGTATAGTTTATGTTTCTTAGGGGCCTTAGTGGATCTTTGGGCTATATAAGCTAATGTTTGCTGCTAGGGTTTTGTTCTCTCATTCAATCTGCAACACATACAAGTTTTCTCTCTGGCTCACTTGGGTTGATAATCATCTTCTGGGTTTTAGTTTAGAGTTGTTTTCATCAAGATCTACCTGATCTTGATTGTAGTTTAGTTTAGTTTTTGGGTTATAATTTGGGTTCTGGGTTAAAGTGTGAGTTGTTGTAGAGAACACCTATTAGAGGGATTGTCATCTTCTTCTTTGTATTGTAAGGCTTGCATCCGTGTTGGGGACAACTCAACTGTGTATATTGTTATAATAAAAGTTAATGATCACCAAAGGGTGGTTGATTGAGTGATTAAAAGTGTTGTTAGTTTTTTTTATATCAGTTTAACAGAATTAAATTCGAATTAGGTATCTTAACCATATATAATGGAGGAAGTCAATTTCCTCCATTTAATGATTAAGACATTCCTAATTTAAAATTTTAGCAATACAACTATCTAAGCATATTGTACAAATGAACCAACAAAAAAAACATCAATATAAAAAATAGAAATGCTAAAATACAAATGCTAAAGTTAAATGTGTATCATGATTCATAATTTCCCTCTGCCATATATTTCTTTTGCATATACTCTTTCTGTCTCTAAATAAATGTCTAGTTTTACTTTTTACAGTATTTTTTATTCAACTTTGATCTTAAATATATTTGTTTGTGTTATATAATAATTGATTAAAATTATACTAATGAAAATACATTTAAAGTCTAATTTATTATATATTTTGCATCAACTATTATATAACACAAACAAAAATATTTAAGATAAAAATTGAAAAAAAAAACTGCTAATAGTTAAAGTGGACATTTGTTTAAGGACGGAGTGAGTATACTTTTTCTATTTCCTTTCACCATATATTTTTTTTTCTCCGGCATATGAACATGATTCATGCTTACTAGGGGTGGAAACGAGCCGAGCCGCTCGTGAAAAGCTCGGGATCGGATCGGTAAAAAGCTCGAACGAGCCGAGCCTAAACGAGCTCGAGCCTAAGTTTGGGCTCATTTAATAATCGAGCTCGAGCCCGAGCTCTATACAAAAGGCTCGTTTAGGCTCGCGAGCCTAAACGAGCCTTAGAAATATATACGTATATATATTTTCTATACGTATAACCGTGTTAACGAGCTCGAGCCTTGTGTTAACGAGTCGAGCTTTGTGTTAACGAGCCGAGCTCGAGCTTGTGAAAAATTTCACGAGCCGAGCTCGAGCTCAAAATGTGAGGCTCGAAACGAGCTCGAGCTCGAGCTCGATCTTTTTATATATAAACGAGCCGAGCTCGAGCCTAAACGAGCTCGAGCTCGGCTCGGCTCGTTTTCACCCCTAATGCTTACCTCCATGAAACTTGAAAAACCCAAAAAAAACCCCAAAAATAACCGAAAGAACCAATTAATGTGAAAAAGTATAAATCTTTTGTAAATCTATACCACATCTATTAGAGGGAGCATTTTCTCACCTAAAATAAATAAGACATATCTATAATCTATAATCTATAATCTATAACTATATATAATGCATTTAGGACATTTATAAATAGAAGTCTTAATTTTTTAAGCTTACACATGTTATTATATTTAGTAATTCATACAATTAAATACTAAACTACACTAATTACATTATAATGTACATTAATGACACATTAAGTTTTAGTATTAAAATAAATGTTTCAAACCTAGAATAATTCAAATTTAAAGTTCTAAATTTTATCATATACATTCAACTTTTACTAAGTTCAAATGAATATAATTATAAAAATATATATTTGTATTAATATATTTTATGGAAATTTAACACACATTTGTTTTTTATAACTATCAAACCGGTAAACCGTCATTTACCGACTATCATTGCATACCGCTAAAGAATAAAGATACGACAAAAACTGCATATATGGTATCCCGTTGCTTTGCGCGGGTACCATGCTAGTAAACTACAATGATTATTGCTTATTGTACAACCATTAATTAAAGCCTAACTATTTCAACAATTTATTCAACCAACACTAACACTCAGTTCTCGAGTTTTAATTTGAGAGGAAAGAAAAGAAAATGAAACATATTTTGTGTTCTTGAGTTTTTTTAAAAAGAAGAAAGGGAAATGGAAAGGAAAATGAAAGGAAATTTAGTTAAGAAAATCTTCCTCCCATTTTTTAGAGAACAGAGAAAGGAAATGGAAACTTATGTTATGTAAAGACTAATATACCCTTATAAATAGATTTGACATTAACTACTAAAGGGCATATACGTAAATTAAACAAGTTATTTTCTTTTTACTCCTACTCAAGAACATGATTACTTTTATTTTCCTTTCCTCTTTCCCTTATCTCAAAAACATATCAACTAACAATTCCTTTCTTTTTCCTTTTCTTTTCCCTTTCCTATTCTTTTCCATTTCTTTTCACTCAAAACTCGAGAACTGAGCGTAAATTAATACAATATTCAATGCACGCAAATGAGAATACATATACAAAATGGATCAATTTGTTTGAGATTCGCATTTTGAACCAGGTTAGGGGGTGTTTCGGATTGCCATTGGTGTCTAATTATTGCGTGATAACGCAATATTCTAATGGATATTGTTTGTGAAAAAACTGACTTTTTGCAAAGCAGCTCCATACATGCTGGTGCAAATTTGTCAATTTACCGAATCGCTTCATATGACTCCTTCGTAGTCTTACCTTTTTCTTTCATCTATCAAAGACACGAAAATAAGATGTTGAAATATTAGATGAAAAGCGGCTGAAAATAGAGTATAAAAATCTCAAAATGTAAAAGTAATACTATAAAACTCTAATATTGACTAAATACACTTAACATATTTTTTATCAAATCAAGCTCAATAACAATAAATAGTTTGGATGGTTCCTTTTTATTTAGAACTCGTTTAACAAAAAGAGAAGTGTAAAAGGAGAAGTGATTTTAAGGTAGGATGTATAAATGTCTTATCATTCGTAAATCTGTTGTTAAGAAAAAAGTATAATCAAAACAGTTTACCTTGTATTACAAGGTATCAATCGTTGCTTTGCGCGATTACTCTGATAGTTTAAATAATTAATGGATTATATAAAATTTTATAAGTACGAATATTCTAGTCAAGCAAGATTACTTATTTTGTAAGTTTTTAAGCAAATAACCCATTAGATTTGTATTAACTTATTACGCGAACTTTAAGAGTTTTAATTTAAGTGTGCACTGTGTAGTTTGTTAACGGCTCATTATAGCGGGATTTTGGTACCTATAACGCCGCCAACTGCATCGGTGTCCACGTTATAGATACGTTATACGTACCACATTATGCCCATAATGGGCTTTTGCATATATTTTTTAGTGTTACGACTAGTATGCAAACGACCAATTCCCTCATTTTTCTAATAAATAACCATTTTTATCATACAAACAACCAAACAAAATCAAATATTTACTTATTTCTTACATTTTCACATACACTTTCAGTCACATTCAACATGAATGAATAACCAAATGAAAGAAGAGATTAGAGCAAAATACCGTTCCTAGTTTAGAGTGTTTTAGGGGCTGTTTGATAGCCACTTAATAAACCTCACTCAGCAATGAAATCCTAATCTAGATTGTTTGATTAAAAAAAAATATTCCATTAAATCATCCTACAAGCCTTTGAATGCTTAAGCATAAATTGCTTTCTAAATCACTCAGTAACCAATGTATACTTTATTTCCTCTTTAGTAGCATCCCACCTTTTGGATAATTTTATTTACTTTTGTTTTATTTGTTGCACTACATTGAAATTGCCAATCTCCTTGCGATATTTTAATCTATATATTTATCATCTTGACTTTTCAACATGCTTCTAGCTTGATATTTTAATTTCATGACTCATGCTATTCAAAATTTGTAGATTTTTGTAACATAACACAATCATATTTGTAACCGTGTGAACTGCTATTATTAACGAAAGCTAATTATTTAACTAATCTAAAAATAATAATAAAAGTTATAACAAATAATCTATTTAATAAAATATCTTATAAAAACTAATAAATGAAAAAATAATTAATCACATAAATTACAACATTAATTTTTTGTAGTTACATATATTTATTCAAAATGCATGCCAAACAACATGTTTTCATTCAGAATCATTTTGATTCAGAGTCTTGAAACCATTCAGCACTAAATCATTTTGTTTTATCAAACAGCCCTTTAGTTTCTATGTATTTGTCGTGTCGTATTTAATTTTCGTTGTAACTCGAACTTCTAATTGTATTTGAATTTTAGTTTAATGAAATGTGTTTGTTTAAAAAAAAAGAAAAAAACCCTTGAGACCTGTGTGCACCTATAACATGTTATAGCTAGAGAGTGTGTTTTTTCTAGTTTTTGTGTTTACATGAAAGTTATAGAGTACAAGTTGACGTGACCGACTGATAAATTGCGGATAACCCCCCACCGCAACTAGCACTCTAACTATTAGGCCCGTCCCAGTCGTGACCTGGGACGACCTGGGTCATCCAGCGTCACGTCAGCTTTCTCTCTCCAGCGACCTGACATGACCCGGATGCCCCAGTCGACGACCCAAGCTTTTTTTTTCTTTTTTCTTTTTAATTCAAACATTTTTAACATTAAATTTAAATTTCATTCAAATTAAAAAAACATTACATTACGAAATTAAAAAAAAAAAAAAAAAAAAAAAAAAAAAAAAAAAAAAAAACATTACACTACGAATTTAAAAAAAAAAAAAAACATTACAATACGAAATTCAAATAACGTTAAAACATTACAAAAACTCTTCATCGTCTTCGTCATCGTCACTATCGACTTGATTCACTGCTTCGACATGATGTCGACGATTTCTCCAAATGTGTTCGACCAAATCAGATTTTAAGTTTTGATGAGTTGATGAGTCAATTAGCTCCTGAGTAACCACCAACGATTCTTCATGCGTTCTTAAGGGATCATGATCTTGGTGTCCCTCATCTTCAAACCATGTAGGACATATCTCCCGCTGCTTGTGTCGGATGATCATATTATGTAATATGATACATGTATACATAATATCTTGGATATCATTTCTAAAAAACCCTCGAGCAGGAACTTTAAGCATTTTCCACTTTTTCTTCAACACACCAAAAGCCCGTTCCACATCTTTCCTTGCTGCTTCGTGCCTCCTCTTGTACAATATTCTTTTACGATCACCCGTGGGAGGATTTGAAATAGACTTCATAAGAACGGACCATTGTGGATATATCCCATCAGTAAGATAATATCCTCTTTTATAAGCCACATCGTTAGCCTCAAATTCAAGGTCTGGTGCTCTCCCAGATTTGATATCATTGAAAACAGGTGAACAACGTAAAACATTTATGTCGTTATTCATTCCGGAGACACCAAAGAACGCATGCCAAATCCATAAATCTTGGGAAGCGACCGCTTCCAACAAAATGAATGGATGTGGCCCGTGATCACCCCTACAATGTTGAGCTCTCTCACTATTCGGGCAATTCTTCCACTCCCAACTTGTACAATCAATGTTTCCCATCATCCCAGGAAAGCCATGCTTATGCTCGTGATGAGCATATATTCTTTCAAGGTCAGAATATGTGGGCCTTCGCAAATACTCACGACCATATAACTCCATGATAACCTCGCAAAACTTACGAAGACATTCACGGGCTGTGGATGCACCAAGTGCCAGACTCTCGTCAAGATAATCAAGAGTTTGTTGAAAATAAGTAGAGTGATCGGTTATCTCTCGAACAATTTCTGTGAATAGCTCTCGGCTCATACGGAACCGCCGAGAGAATGTTCTTGCGTCGAACTGCGGGTTTTCGGAGAAGTATGCCGCCACTAAACGATTATGAGCACCCTCATGATCCCTACGTATGTACCTTCGTCGGGTTTTTGGCTGTGATGCTTTGTAAGCCTTCCAAGCAAAATCCGCAAACTCCACAAACTCACTAAAAACTTCTTCATCGTCGGGAAGACGAAGAAGAACCGAATAAATGCTCGAATGACGACATATTAAAAATTGTGTTTCGTGGGTATTTCGTTAGAATGGTTGATTGAATATAGGTGAGAAATGGTGAGTGGTGAATTGTGTTTGACGAGAAGTTGGTATTTATAGAGTGGTAAATTTGGTTTTAATTTTTTTTTTTTTTTAATGACCAAACGGTCATATTTTGAAATTGATGTGAATTAAAGTTGCAAATTGTGGACGTTTACATCGGTCAGTTTTTCACTCGATGTTTGCAATTTTGATGCCTCAACCGAAGTGGCAACCGAGCACCACAGACGAGGCAACCGATCTCAACATCGGTCGACACTCCTATTTCTCGTTGCCCAACCGATAAAAATGTGTCGATTGCGTCCAGCCTTATTCTATATACTTTGATTAAGTATGGAAGTCTTTTTATCCAGCAAATTCGAAACCTATATGACGGCTATATATTCCACAAACCTATATCTACCTATAATATAAGTAGAAGAGCCTTATTTAGAGCTTTAGGTGTCATAACAAACCTCAACTTCGTCGTCGTGCCACCTCAGCGCCATATCAGCATCCCATTTTTCCACAACTAACCACAACAAACCCCCTCCTCACTCATAACAAACCTCAACCTCTTCATTTGGGGCCCACCACTACCACTTTATTTTTTTTATTCAATTTTCATTTCCAAATAAACTAAAATAAATTCATTTCATTCAAATTAAAAATAAAACACATAACTTAATAAAAAACGTACTAAACATAAAAAAAAGATACGAAAAAAAAACATACGCAAGAAATACATGAAATTATAACGAAACTAATTCTCCGGATTATGTTGTTGAAATTGTGCCCATTGAAGTTGTTGCCAAACATGCTCGATGAGACATCGTTGAAGCTTTGCGTGTTTGCGTTTATCATGTAGTTCTTTGGCTTTTTTTCTTTGCACTTGGCAACGTTCAATCCATGTCTGCTGTAAATTTGGTGTTGGAGAAATATACGTTTCAGCAATATCTGATATCGCAAAGTTTTCATCTTTCAAAATCATGTTATGCATTATGATGCACGTGTACATGATTCTCCGTAACTTGCCAACAGTAAATGCACGCGCCGGTTGGGCAATGATATGACAACGTCCTTGGAGGACACCAAAAGCTCTTTCGATGTCTTTTCGAGCACTTTCTTATTTCGCTTTGAATGCGGCATTTTTTGGATTAGTTGCAACTGTAAATGACTTGACGAAAGATGCCCACTCCGGGTAGATTCCGTCAGCTAGATAATACCATTGCTTAAATTTACACCCATAAACTTCAAACTCAACCTCAGGGCGATGTCATCAAGCAAGTCGTCGAATAACGGAGAATTATTTAAAACCGTTAGATCGTTATTCGCACCCGCTACCCCAAAAAAAGCATGCCAAATCCACAAATCGTATGAAGCAACAGCTTCAAGCATTATAGTGGGATATTTTTTTATCACCTCTATGAAATTGGCCTTGCCATTCTTTCAGACAGTTTTTCCATTCCCAGTGCATACAATCGATGCTCCCCAACATTCCCGGAAACCCATGAACAGTGTTATGTGCATGGTATATGTGACGAATGTCATCCTCATCTGGTTTTCTTAAATACTCCTTAATAAATAGTTGGATTATGCACATAAGAAAAAAATCTAGGCAATCGCGTGCACAATGTTCACCTATTTGTAAATGCTCATCTAATGCATCAGCTGATATCCCGTAAGCCAATTGGCGTAGGGCACATGTGCATTTCATAATCACACTAAAACTCATTACACCCCTAGCATCGGGTCGGACTCTAAAGAAATCAAAATGCTTAGGAAGAGGATGATGAGTTTCAATATATGTTTCAATACCTTGTACTATTTGTAGAAATAGACGACGGCTCATACGAAATCGACGTCTAAAATTAGCGTCCGTATATTTTGGGTTGTCGCCAAAATAGTCAGCAAGAAGACGTGCTTCAGCAATTTCACGTTCACGAGGGACATATTGACGACGCTTTGAAGGACCGGGTGCTTGTTCCTGCAACGTTTGCTCCGCCTCGAACTCTTTAATAAACATTTCTATTTCCGTTAACTATTCAAAATCAATATCACTGGAATAAGATGATTCATTATCGTAACTCATGTTTTCAGCAAGTTTGAATGGTTTTGTTAAAACGTTTTTATATCCGTTACACAACGGATACAAATTAGAAACACAACTTCTCTTTGCCTTTTGTCAGAAACCATCTTCGTTGTCCCCACGATTTCAAAGCTGACGACGGTCGACGGCGAGCCACCCCGGTGTGGCGGCGGGGCACGGCGAGCCTCCAAGTCAGCGACGGCGAGGGACGATTTCGTCCACACCGGGTGCTCTTACTGTGAGGCTTCTACAAAATGACACGTAGGCCGATAATAGTGTCAAACTATTCAACATTTTCAATATTTTTGAGTGTGCATCACTCCTTAGTCTCATTCATGTAATTCTCACCCCATCTTTTCATTTTCTCTCCGTCTCCCATCAAATTTTGGAAATCTCCGGTCACAACATCCTTCCCTTTTTTCTATTCTTTTTGTTTCTTGCTTTATATATATTTATTTTGAGATTTGGTCTAACTTTTTTGTATTTGTGATACTTGTAGGCATGTTATCTATGGTGTTGATCTGAAGAATAATACCAGCGATGGAGTGATTCATGTTTGAATGTAAACGAGTCATTAAAATTGTGATATTGTTTTCTTTTCAGCGTAAACTGATCTAAACATTTAAAGAAATGGACTTCCTTTGCAGGTCGACATCTGGAACTTAAGATATTTATTTCTGCCATTGGAATGGATTGGAAAGAATGCAATGCTTGTGTACGTTATGGCAGCTGAAGGCATCTTTGCAGGATTTATAAATGGATGGTATTATGATGATCCTCACAATACACTGGTAAGTTTTGGCGTATCTGTTCAACTAACTAAAAAACCTATTTTTTAATTAAGTTTTGAAATGGATGCAGATATATTGGATTCAGAAACACATTTTTATCGGAGTTTGGCATTCAAGAAAAGTGGGAATTCTACTGTATGTTTATATTTGCAGAAATACTGTTTTGGGCGATCGTTTCAGGCATCCTGCACTGGCTCGGAATTTATTGGAAACTCTAGTGTAAGTTCATTCACGCGACTTATATCATATGTATATTTGTTGAAAAAATGTTTATTGCTCAACTCAATACATTTTTGTTGCCGCGCGTGTCCTTTTTTAAATGAAAAATAGTTTTGTACATGTTTTGATTGTAAATTGTAGCATTACATCTATCATAGATTATCATATTAATGGAAATAAGGTAGAAGAAAATCTCTTCACCACAAATTCACATCTTAATATACACAGATTAGAAATAGTGAAGAATGCTTACCCTATGAATTAATCTACAATAACAAACACATCTTGTTACAAAATAAATCAATAAGTTTCAGGATGGGCTACAGCATAAGCCTCCAAAGCCTTGTAGGTTTTCTCGTATAATTCTCTTTCGAAGTTAAGAGTCTCTATAGATGGTTTATCATCGCCTTTACAGTTATAAATGATTCTCTGCTTGAATAAGGTTCCTGAATCAGCAGAAGGTTCGATATTAACATGATGGGTGATGGAGTCTAGAATACCCATCAAGTTATCTCCTTCAAAGAACGTGTAGCTATAGCTAAAGTTTCTCGTATCAATCTCATCAATCCTATGCTTCCCACTTACAAACGGGACGTCTGCATTACATATATTCAGAAAGAAATATTAGTGAGTAACATGTTTATATTAAAAAAAAAACCGAGTGTTGATACTTTTTAAGAAACTGTTATAGATTCTTACCATCACCGAACGTATAGAGCTTTATCGTACCAACACCTCCATTTCCTTCGAGTGTCTCGATAGACTTGAAAACTTGAGGGTTGACTTTGGGAGCAACTATATCAAAATCAATAAAGACCTTGAAAATCATTTCAACTGAGAATGGAGAAATCATCTCAATCTCGATGCTAACCGTACTCATAATTAAGCAGCTTATTTTTACAGAAATTTGCAAGGAATTGATCAGTTTTAGTTAAAAACTTGCAATGAAATATGAGTAAAGTTCGTTGGGTTAAGTTTAATGGTGAGGAATCTACTGTAAATGATTAAAGTCTTTAAATATATAGCTCACATCAACTTTGACCAAGCATCTCTTAATTTTTTAGTAACCATAAGTTGGCCGAGTATCAAGAATTCAAGCTCGAAAGACTCAGTCAAGCAAATAAATAGTTTCTAATGATACGTGGATCCACACGCTTGTTGAGAAATAATTTTGTGAGAGAGGGAGAGAGCAAAGCAATTGCATGTGTCCTTCATCGTTTCTCATCATACCTATTTACATAGAACGCAAGATAACAAAAGATTCTTACCAATCGAATATAATAAAAACACCGTGCTAGAATCTTCGCGAGTACTCTTTCTGGTACACACACGAATCATCAACAGTCGCATCAGCAAGATTTCAGCTTGTAGAAAGTCTTTTGAATTAGTTCACTTTTGGTAATTTATTACATTCACCTGTTGACAAAATAAAATGTAATATCAGTTTATATAAGATAAGACTTAAGGAACGGATAATATTTTATGTTTGCTACATATGTATAAACATTATTTGATTCGGCGCAATGAGAAATTATCTTGGCATTTGTATGCATAATAAAGAATCAATTGTAGGTTGGTTTATATTTTATGATAAATTTTTCGGTTGTAGGGATAGCAGCAACATTACAGGATTCTGTTAGAGGTTAATCCTACAATGTAATTGGGAGATCTTACCTATAGTTTGGAATGGTCTGTGACCGGTTGTCGTTGCCCTTTGTATCGTGAATTCTCAGTAACTTTATGGCTGTAAGCAGCGCATCTTTTGTAGTACCATGTTCGGTTTGGATTAATTCTGGAAACGTTTGCTTCATTTGTGAACCTGATTCGCTGAGGGGATAATTTATTGTTAGAAATATGATTTTTTGACAATGGTCAATGTAAAAAAGTGTATATTTACCCTGTAGTTATGGGATAGTAACCTACTGACCACCTATACTGGGGTGACGTTCGCGTAAGTTCAGGCAAGCAACTCCGTCAACCAAGATATCTTCCTGGAAATACTCGTGATCAGTCCGTACAGGATGGCAAAAGAATATACAAAAACCTTCATGCAGCGAAAGCTCACAAAAAAAGACATGTCAATAAATACCAGACCACTTACCTAAACATCCCTCTGCAAACAGGTCGTGCCTCTTATCAACCTTTATGTTGGTAATATATCTAGAATCCATGAAAATTAATAATTAATGTAGAAATTCATATAAAGAAATGAGACTAAACGAAACAGAGGGATTAAAAGTACACAATTACAGACTTTTTATCTTCGTATCTTAAACCTCAAACATGAGCGTTCACATTAAGCTCACTAACCCGATACGTCTAGGTTACAATCATTAACACAGTTCAAGACTAATTATATACGAACATGTTTTAAGAAGTACCTACAAGCCGACTGAAAACGAAAGCAAAATTTTTTCCTCAAGCCCACTACTATCACCCTACGTGGACGGTAATTCCGAATTTGTAAAACATCTAATCAATTGCAAGAACACCTAAAATTAGAACATAAAAACCCCTAACTAAAGACTAAGAATATTACACAGATTATATAAATACAAATTTTGAAACCCACCCGAAGAAATACAGTAAAGTAGAATTTGTTAACCCAAACTCTAAACTTTTTTATGAGATATTTTTTGTTTGTTAAGCTTTTCCAAATAGAACACGGACCACAAAACCATCACCCAAAAGTAGATTAACAAACAAAACCTATCTCATTAACCAAGAATAAAAAACACAACTTAACACCACCCTTAAAATAAATATTTGTAGTTCATTACCAATTAACGGTCCGCCAAGAGAAGGCCTTTTTCACAGTTTAGCCAATTTGAGCAACATAACGTCGAACCAAACAACTAATATAAACTTTAACAAATCATTTAATCCGACATCCTACCGTTCTTTATGTTGGCCCACCTCCAAGGCTCCATCACAATAAACGATCCGCCAAGATACGGATTTCAGTAACATAACCTGTAACCAAACAATTTCACTAATTTTACATTCAACATAGAAAATAACAAATTCAATCAAGAGAGAATTTTTTTAACCAAACATTATTAAGACCGTGGTTTTTTTCATAATAAATAATAACATCAAAGACATAGATGATATTACCCATCATTAGCTTTTCCAATCACCTCGAACACATAATCTAATATATACACTGACTTCCTGTAAAAAAAACCCAAAAACAAATTTGGGGTTTCATTGTGCATAATCTAACATAACAATAAAAATGAAAGAACTAACCGCAATCTTAGAAATCACTCATGTAACATTGGATTTAATCTGCCAAAACAACAACGACTAATTCAAGAAAACCCTAAATTGAAACTAAGTATTGTACAAAATAAAGCTCTAGAAGAAAAACCCCATCACGTATATGTGTAATCGGAAAAACACAAACGTCCTGTATGTGTGTGTGAAAATTATGGAAGGAGGAATGACACGTATCACCTTAGATACACGTATCAAATTTGAGCCAGCAGCTTTCGTTGTTGATAATGACGAAGATAGCTTCCACCGACAGTACATATTACCAACACAGTTATTAGGCCTGAAGTTGAAGCAAATTGGGCTGAGATGTGCACATGACTGTGGCCAATGTATGAAAGAAGCCCAACTAATTTTTTAATAGGAAATGGCACGTTTCCATAAGTTTTGAGGCACGATTTCATAGGTCTTCGCCAAATGAATATATATATAAATATAAATATAAATATAATATTGTTTTAAATTTAATCATGCAATTTTTATTTGGTTAGATTATTTTTCTTTCTTCTCTCCCACATTTATCTACTAAGTCTACATTTTCTCTCCAAAAATAACTACTCTTTTTCTATCTCTTTTTTCTATTTTTTTTATTTAAAAAAAAATAAAATAAAAAAAATCTAGATTTTAATTTACTTTTCTTTAATCATATTTAACTTTTATGTTGTAGGAATGAGTTGATGAGGAGATGAAGCTTCGGAAGAAGATTCTCATATTGTTGCGGGACGGTGATTGCATAAAGTTTAAAACGGTTAGATTTGATTATTTCTTCGGTGTGTGTGTAGAAGGCGATGAGTTTCTTCTCCTCTTTTTTTTTAGATATATATTTAGTATTGTTGATACTTGATAGTGATGATCAGACGGTGAGCTATTGGCAGTATCATGTATGTGAAGTAAAAAAATTAAAAAACATAGATTGGTTTATAATTATTTATGTTTATTGACTTTAACTTTCTTTAACTACATATTGAATTGAAGATAGATTTGATGAAGATGCAAGAGGTTTGTATGACGGGATGATATGATATGATGTACTTGATATATCACTTAGACCGTCTCAGTAATCACTTTAATGTAAATTTGAGAGAGATAATAGTTTTGTATCTATATTGATAGATTTATTAATGAAAGAGAATGGTTGCTTTTGTCAATTTTCTTCTTAAGCCATTTGGGAAACTAAGCGACTGGGCTACGTCTATATAATGCAATTTTATGTTTGGTAAATTTTAAAAACAAGTATGTTAGGTAATTTATGATGATCTATAAATTTGTTACATAGTATACTAGCTTATAGACCCGTGGAATCCACGGGTTTTTAGAAGAGATATTGCAAAAAGATGAAAAATTAGTGTGTAAACAAAATAAGAAAAATAATGAAAGTAAAAAAAGAGTGAATGTGTTATTTATTAATATGAAGTAATAAGTCAAGTACAATATAGAGTACAATTATTGTAAGTAATAATGTAATAAACAGCCGTTCACGTGGTCTTCAATCTTGACAGCCTTGAAAAAGAAAGGTTGACAGCCTTGAAAAAGAAAGGGTATGTAGTGGGAAGTAGAAAAATTTGTAAAGCAATAAAAATTCGTCGAGAACCTAATAAAGCATGAAAATAATGTGTAAGTAAAACATTTGTGTGAATGATAAAACATGTAAAAAAACAAATTCATATCGCATTATATGAATATCCGTACATACCTGTTGATAACTAATCAAAGACTGTGAAGAACCTCTTTATATACTACATTTGTAGTAGTCTTTAATAAATTACTGTCGGCATCAGAAATAACAACCTTCAAACCCTTTTTGCTTTTTACGCGTGAAAGAGCCACCATATAATTGTCCATGTTTGAAAACAGGACGTGGTAGGTATAAACCAACTTTCGAAAGTGATTGTCCTTGGCTCTTGTTTATCGTCATGGCAAAAGATACTGACACAGGAAATTGTTTGCGCACGATCTTGAGTGGTAAACGTTTATCCGATGGAGTAATTTTCAACCTTGGAAGTATAACCGTATTCCCAAAATGTGTTCCGTTAATTATTTTGGCTTGAATAGACGCACGCGTTAATTTAGTGACTTGAAGCCTTGTCCCATTACATAAACCTTGTGATTGATTAATGTTTCTTAACAACATTATTGGGACACCGACCTTTAATGCAAGCCTATGGTTTGGGACACCCGAAAATTTTAAACCGTTGATAAATTCCGGTGAAAACACGGCTTGATCTATAGCACCACCACGGTCATTTTTAGCTATGTTGTCACAACTAAGATAAACCATTTCTTCACCAGGAAATGTTTTAAGCAAATGATCGTTAATACTATCAACCACTTCATTGGTTGGAGCAAGAATGGCTTTTTCCTGGAAATAAGACGGATCACCTATGTTATCCAAAATGTTTGGGTAAGTGAAATCTATAATAGATTGTACCGGATCATTAGTTTCATGTATTAGAATATCTTCAGGTATATCTATCAAAACCTCCCCGTCGTGTTGTCCTCCAATATCTCCATCTCCTACTTTCAATATCCATTCGGCAAATTCCTTTATCTCAGCTACATCCTCAGGCCGTGATCCAACAGTAAGGCGCATATTAGCGGTTAATTTTAAGACTTTGCAATGATCCCACAAGTACGATTGTTTTAAAGATGCACTTATAATGTCTTGTCGGGAACCTTTTGGAATAACGGGTAGCACCTGCCTAAAATCACCGCCAAATACTATAGTCATATTACCAAAGGGCGCATCAAAAGTGTCGTACTTGTTCTTACGCAAGATATCTCTCAAGGACCTATCTAAAGTCTCAAAGCACAGCTTACTTGTCATGGGAGCCTCATCCCAAATAATAAGCTTGCATTTCTTCAACAACTTGCCCAGGTCACTTTGCGAAGTTATTGAGCACGTAGAAGTCTCATCAATATTTATCAGAATATGGAACCTCGAATGAGCAGTCCGTCCACCTGACATCAATAAAGAAGCAATGCCACTTGATGCAACGTTTATGACTATGTCACCATTTCTTCTAATCCCGGCAGCAAGGGTTTTCCATAAATATGTCTTACCAGTCCCTCAGTATCCGTGTACAAAATAATTTCTTCCTCTTCCGTTTGTAACGGACGCCATTATGGTGTCATATACATTTCTCTGTTATGTGGTTAATGCGGCATATAGAGTCTCATATTCAGCCTGTAACTCTGATGGATTATAATCTCTTTCAGCAAAAATTAGCCTGTTACCAAAGTCGGCAATGTAAGTGTCATATGGATAAGGAAGTTCTGGAAAATCCTTCAAAGTGGTGCCTCTTGAGCGCATAAGTTGTTCGATATAGAACAAACAAACATTCTTTTTCTCGTCGTCGCTTAGTCGTAAACCTGTAAGAAATTAGGCATATATGAGGCGTAGCATATGTAAGCAAATAACAGTTATCAAAAATAGTAAGCAGTGTAGGATATTTATAGTGTAACATACATATTGTTAATTTTCCTTATCTCAGCGTGATTTCGACAACCTTTTTGACTATTTAGTAGCATCCTACAATAGTAACCTTCACCTGCTGAGATTGGCACATTATGAATTCTGCCAATTGCATATTGTTTCTTCCTATGTGTCCACGTTCTTTTTGCAATATTCCATACAAATTTTGTAGGAAACTCAACATATGTTAACTCCCTTGCTGATGGATACATTTCGTTCGCATCCATGATTCGAACATAGAAGCACCAACTGTTGGTTTGTGAATAACGGTTTCAAGGTCAGAGTTCTCACCAAATACAATTGGCTGGTCGCCTTCGAGATGAAATGAGAGACGTTCAACATTTGGTGTTCTATAATGTATCTCAAATCTAAATATTTTCCAAGCGGCTTCACAAGCAGATAGGTACCTACAATCATAGAACGCCTTAATCTCGTCAACAGGTTTATCATTCTGTTGACAGTCTTCAGTTCTTGCTGGTTCATACAATTGTGCTGATACTCTATCGGGACCTTTGTTTATGTATTTAAACAAATATTTTAGTGATCCCGTCTGATTGCACCATTCAACATTGATGTGGCATTGATAACGTTTCAACAACATAGCGTTATACGGAATAACAAAACCTTTGTGCAACTTATGTCCACTCTTAACAACATGGATCCCGTTATCACGTCTTCTATATACAGGGTAGCCTTCCGAGTCAACAGAACTGTGTTGCATAAACTTTTTATGGAAGTGTTTGGTACATTTACCATCATCCATGCAAACCTGATTTGGGTCGTCAACACCACATGGGCCATGCATCATAAAATCAGAAACTAACTTGTGCAGATCAGGATCCTCATTTTGGTCTGGTATCTCAGCGGATATGTGTTTGTCAATATGTTCAGCGTTTGGCAGTTTGTCATCCTTATGTAGAAACAAACAAACATGTGCGTGTGTAAGCCCTCTTTTTTGAAATTCAACGGTGTATACAACTGCACAATATTGTTCAAATAAACATAATATCAGTTGTAATTCTAATTATAGACATTTTTGTATAAGACTACAATCTTGATGAATGTGGTGTGGCCTATAAATAAACAACATACCCGCTTGAACACGTCCGAACAAACGCAACTCTTTGATATCTTTCATCAGCTGATCGAGTTTCATTTTAAAAACTCGAGATACCACATCAGGTCGATCTGCAGATGAAAGCTTATGCTCCCGTATATATCTTTCAATCTCTGGCCATTTAGGGTTGCATGTGATTGTTATAAACAAATCTGGACAACCATACCACCTACACAATGCCGTGGCATCCATATAATTTTGTTGCATGTACCTTGGTCCGCCAGTGAAAGTAGAAGGCAAAATGATAGGCTTTCCAACCATGGACGGGTCGCTATTTCCTGATGCAACGCTTTTACGCACATTTAAATATGTATCACACCTTAGTTTAGACTGTTTGGAACGATGGAAAAACATACGCTCTCTCTCAACCATGGCGAAGCCATCCATAAGAAATTGCTGGAACAAACGACCTCCACGTATGAATAAATTCTCTGTATTCGGGTGGTCCTGTATCTGATAGGCAAACCACTCACGCATAGTAACTGTTTTTTCATTCTTTTCACTGGCCGGTTGTCCTGATTTATTTCTGTATGGTATTCCTAAAAAATACCCATCTTGCGCACAAGGCATCAACAAAGGGTATTGCAAGGGAAGGTACATAGGATGAAAAATATTGATACGCTGCAAACCTTCACCAAAATTTTCTATCACAATGTCCCTATCTTCTGCGCATGCATCCAAGTCGCCTACAATAAGTCCAGCAACCTCGTCGGCAGTTGGAAGATTGTATTGCCGTCCACTCTTGCCCCGCTTTGCTATGAGCTTGATTCTAATATTTTGCTCGTTGTCTTCTGTGTAGCGATCACGTGCCCTTCTAAATGTTTTGACCAAATCACTTGATGTATCCAAAATATCTTTCACTTCATTGATAATGTTTCGATCAATAGGTGTCTTTGAATTAGAAGTGCCAGAAGAAGCAGATTTTGAACCACTGTTAATAGAGTAACGGGACAAACATTAGGTAAGAGAGAATATTTAGCAATTTTTTTTTTTGTGAAAATGCAGACACAATAATAAAACATGTAATGTAAATTACCTTAAAGCAGCTGCTCTATAATCGGTTTCGTTTTGCGTATCATATATATACAACTGTGCGAACTTTGGAGGAGCCTCATTTTTCGGAAGTAAACTACCAATACTATGGTACGTTTGACCATGTAAGCGAAAAACATACGGACCTCGTCCTTTCTTGTTGATTGTGTCATCAACCTTGCCACCCATTGAAGTAAACGCAAACATGTTGTTGTACGTTCTAATGTTGTTTCTGAAATTTTGACTTTTGCTGTCGTCATTGCAGAATAAATCAAGTAACTGTTTTGGAGCAGGAGGTGCTTGTGGAAGATAAATTTTTCCCTTGCCACAACATATGGAATAAGCTTTTCCCAACGGATTAGCATTCCCTTGTTTTGCTTCTGGTTCCCATAATTGGGCATGACATTCTTTACACTCGAACGTAGGATCGCCAATGTCATAGTACTCTGCACTCACCTAAAATGATATATTTTAGTTAACTGGCTAAGAAACAGCATCAAAAGTGTGCAATGATGGCAGAATAATATTGACTTATACCTTCAGATATACTGACGTATTTGTCGTAAACTTTCCTGACAGGTACATCTTCATCAAGATTGAAAACAATCGGACTGCGAGATTGTAACGTTGGTCTGTTAGACCTTTTTGGTCTTCTTGAAGATTCTCCTGCTTCGAATGTTGATTTTGTGTTGCTAAACCACGATTGCCATTTGAAACCCCAGACGATTGTGTACTTCTTGGACGTGCATTACCTTGACGAAGCACAGGTGTTTGAAAAGTAACTGTGAAAACAAAAATAGTTCAAGAATGGTTACATTATATGGAACAAACAAATGTGTGAAAACACTATCTTTAATTCTGAAACATACCCGTTGAAACGTTAGTAAGTTGAGTCTGTCTTTAGCGTAGTGCGGCAACCGGAGTTAATTGAGGAGTGTTTTTGTTCACAGAATTGGTGCCTATTTATATAGAAATTTATTATATTAGTCTCCTAAAAACATAATGCGAAAACAAAGTAAAAACTTAAACAAAGAATAACAAAAACAAATAAAATTCTCTACGATTGGCTGTGATTTGTATAATATGTACCTTGGTTATGCGTTGATAATGGCGAAGTGTTTGTTTGCACAGTATTTACTGAAGTAGTGATACGTTGTGGTGTTATTTGAGTATTTTGCACAACCTGAGATGTAGCTGTAACAGATTTCGCATACAAAACACTCAGTAACTAAACAAATTACTTTTAAACATACAATCACAAAAAGTAAATATTCTATTTATAGTTTACCATGCTGTAAAGGAATTGGGTGAATATTGTAAGGCGACACGTTGCATCTATTGTGACCATTGATGCCTACATTTGACATTCAAAATAGTATATCAGACGTCTATGAAGAATTACAGGTGGATAACTATAGTGGAAGAATATCAGTGATCATATAATGAAATTTTCTTTAGGTGTTAAATATGTATAATATGTACCTTGTTTAATGTTTGAAAATGCGTTTGTTTTTTTTTTGCAAACTATTGATTGGCGGAGTGTAAGCTTCAGCTGATATTTCAGTAGATGTTGCAACATAACATGTAAGTCTAAGATTATATCAATATAAATAGACACTAATTTAAGTAATCTACATAGGTAAGTGTAAAGCAATGAATTAAGACTGTAGCTTATAGTTTACCATTTTGTAAAGGACTTTGCTGAATATTGTAGGTCGATAAGGTGCTTCTATTTTGTCATGAGTTTCCTAAATCAAGGTTAGAAAAATAAAATGAGCCAGGCACGTCGAATCACACTTGAAGAAAGTTTCTAAACAAACTTATATAAGCAAAGTAAGCAAACCTTGATCAATGTGTAAAGGTAAACTTGTAGTTGCCATTGGTGACAGTGATGATGTATTTACTCGGTGTCGATGATCTGTGTCAAATAGAAAATTCAGTAGTAAAGCATGACTATCGAATAGTTTAAAGTAACAACACAAGTAGTAGTAAACTGAATTTTGTTACTGCATATTATTTATAAGAAACTAACGATTAGTCACGTCAGTTAAAGGCTGCCTTTCATGACTAAACACCGATGGTGGTCTACCTCTTTTTTTGGTCGATGATGTTGGCTGTCTATTGGAAACGATATCTACATGTAGAGGATTATCTAATGCATGAAGAATAATTAGATACAAAGGTACCATAGGTAAAAAAAGGTTGTGAATAAAATGTGTAATTCTGTATTGAATATAATCTTACAATTCAACAATTCTGTCAGCGATACTCTTCGATTTGTTGAACCGGCATCCACCATCATATTTTGTGCAAAAGTCTCACTTGAAAATTGAGTTGCATCTCCCGACGATTTGAAATTCTTGTTGGACATGGACGAACTTTATCCATTTGTAGGTTTTCTATTCTCAAGATTAGATGACGAACGTTTTCTGGTGTTTGGTGGAGTGTTTTCATCATCCATGATGATAATCGATTACAAATCGTTTTGTGTTTTAGAGAAATTAAACAATGATATGTTTTTCCGAAACTGATCTACTTCCAATATGTTATGGATATGGAGTTGAAAAGACATTCATTCAAGTTTAAGTATATAGAGTTTGAAAAAGAGATAAATTAGCTAATTATCTGAAGAGTAACTTTTACAAATAATTTAAATGGAGTAACAATATGTCATTAATTTCAGTTATATTATCTCATTTAATATGATGATAGTTGCTACATCTTATGATTGAAAATAAAAAAAACTTGATTCATGGAAGATAATGAAATTAAGATACATTCAAACGAAATAACAGTTACATAAAAATCATCAAATTAGAATCTTATTAATAATATTAATTATAAGAATGACATAAGCAACTCAGAATCTAAATGATCATGTTTTGACAAATGATAATCGCTCTATGCTATCAATTATAAAAAAAAAAAAAAAAAAACTGATAAAGGTGTTGTCTTAATTTGGCATACTTTTAGCAAGATAACGAATGTGCTACTCAAAAATCATCATCATGATGTTAATCCCCGGTATAATATCTTCCCATCAACTCGTCATCATCGGACACGTAAGGTTGTTGTAGATTTTTTCCGGCATCTTCAGGAATGTAGTTGTTATGAATATCTAAAGAGTGAAAAGGTTCATGTGGAATATCGTTGATATTAACCCACACACCATCGTCGTTTGTGTTGTTATTGTTTAGAATATGTGCATCTGGTTCTTCATCAATAAGAGCAAACTTTTTATCTTTCGTACTAAACAAACTGTGTTGTTTATCAAGTAAATGTTCGTCATCGCTAAAATCATCCAGATGGTATACATGCTCATTAGAATGAACAAATAGTTTGTCATCCTCTTTATAAACTTCTTTAGATTTATAGTCAACTGAATTGTGGAATAGCCCTGAATCATCATTCGCTTCATCTTTCTCTTCATCCTTTTTTCCACCCCTTTTTGCATACTTGGTTTTGCGCTTTATCCTCAGCGGTTTCTCATCATCAGATTCCTATCAAGATGTTTAACCATGAATCATAAAATTTGGTACTATGTTAACACAATTTAGTAATAGTGTTTGATATGTTCATACCTTGTCTAACACGTGTGCAACTTCTTGTAAATCGTTATCAGAAGTAACACGTCCCACGACAGGGTTGCCCTCTTTGAGTAGTCTTCGTCCTTTTTTTGCGACGGAAATCCGCTGAAAGAAACAGAAAAAATAAAAGTTAGTTTGTAACTGTAAATGTCGTAAACGTTTCAATTTGTATAATAAGAACTGAATACAACATTGGATGATGATTTGCTATTGAACATGGTTTGATACTCGTATATGGTTTTTGTTAATGAATTGTATGAATCAGTATGGGATTTATGTAGTTTCAATATTTTAAGTATTATAGGAAAGTATATGAAGATATATTCTAAACAAATATGTGTTATTATGATAATATTTATTTTGATTCTATTGTTGGTAAAAATATTTTGTGTATATCATAATTTTGAACTTAAAGTAGTTATTTGGAAAGGATAGTAGAAATAAGATATTTTAGTTAGGATGTAAATTATTTTGAACTTAAAGTAGTTGTGTATATCATAATTTTGATTCTATTGTTTGTAAAAATATTTTGTGTATATCATAATTTTGAACTTAAGGTATATCATAACCTTGACGAAGCACAGGTGTTTGAAAAGTAACTTAAAGTAGTAATTTTGAACTAAACGACTAGATAGGATGTAAATTACGACAACGATTAGGAAATAAACCGTAAAACTTACATGTAAGCTCTAATCCTACGATTACCATTGTTGAATCGTAGAGGCATTGTAGTGTATAATGTTGTGAGAATGTAATCTTGAACATCTTTTATAGCATATTTCACTATATTAACTATAGAAACGATTTATGGGCATTAAAGTGTGACTTTTTTAGCCAATGATTTGATTGTTTAAAAGTAAAAAATTGATTCAACATAATTTGTATCATAATCATAATCATAAATAGCTTTGAAAAGGTAAACACAAGTATTCTCATTTAGAAAATTCAACCGAAATTATGCCGTTGGAGGCGAGCAATATGAGCATTCGCATTTTCCAGGTGGGCATTTGCAAGTTCCTGAATAAACAGGGCAATGGCAGTTCTCCTCAATTATACTTTTAAGTATATATGGATCTACAGAATCATCGGAATCATAGTATGTACTATTTCCAGGTTCAAATGGTTGTGGTTTTTGATCGTCGTTTCCTATCATAGGATGACATACAAAATCGTTGTCCAAGATGGTTGATGTCTCATTTTTCTTGTCATGAACGACTGATGCTTCAAAAAAACCAATAATATTTGTTTTGTCTGCACCATGTTCCTTAGCAGATTCATTGTTTCTTCCTGCAACACTTTCCTTAACAGATTCAAAGTTTTGTCCTATAATACATGCAAATGAAAAGACTGTATTATTGTTTAGGCAAATAAATGTTTTGTAAACAAAAATTATAAAAATTCGAAAAAAAAGTTCAGAAAAAGATCGATTATGATTGTAACATACCTTCGTTTAGATGGTTTGAGTTTGACATTCTTTTTTTCTCCTGTACTCCGAAATATGTTAAAAATCATGGTTTAAAGAACTTCGCATACTTACATTTATAGAATATGAAGGTGACAATATATTAGGAAATGATTGTTGTGTAATTTATTTTATTTGTATACAACTTATCAATCAGTTGATTACACCAAATATTTGTTTTGTATACATATTGTTAAGTAAAATATAGTTACTTTAAAATGTGTTTGTGGTGGATATACATGGAGGATATATGTAAAACAATGATACAATAACGATGAAACGCAAATAGTTGCGTAAGTATTGTGAAAGAAAAATGAGGTGGTTGTGTAAATGTATAAGTACTAATTATTATTTAAGGTCGAAAGCGGTAGTGTTGGATTATTTGTTGGTTGAATATGTGTAAGAGAGAGAGAGGAACCTATCATTTAAAAAAATAAAGCATAATTTGTGTTTTAACATGGAATGAATGTACAAAAATAAATGATTCGTTTAGATAAAGATGAATATACCAACATGGGTTCCGGAACATTCTCTAAACAAACAAAAGAATAAGAGTGAAACGATCTTTAATTGTAACTGAATGTCTTAGTTACTACAATTTTTGTATACATATTGTTTTGTATACATATTTTTAAGTAAACTATAGTTACTTTAAAAATCATGGTTTAAAGAACTTCGCATACTTACATTTATAGAATATGAAGGTGACAATATATTATGAAATGATTGTTGTATAATTTATTTTATTTGTAGACAACTTATCAATCAGTTGATTACACCAAATATTTGTTTTGTATACATATTGTTAAGTAAAATATAATTACTTTAAAATGTGTTTGTGGCGGATATACATGTAGGATATATGTAAAACAATGATACAATAACGATGAAACGCAAATAGTTGCGTAAGTATTGTGAAAGAAAAATGAGGTGGTTGTGTAAATGTATAAGTACTAATTATTATTTAAGTTCGAAAGCGGCAGTGTTGGATTATTTGTTGGTTGAATGTGTGTAAAAGAGAGAGAGGAACCTATCATTTAAAAGAATAAAGCATAATTTGTGTTTTAACATGGAATGAATGTACAAAAATAAATGATTCGTTTAGATAAAGATGATATACCAACATGGGTTCCGGAACATTCTCTAAACAAACAAAAGAATAAGAGTGAAATGATGTTTAGTTGTAACTGAAGGTCTTAGTTACTACAATTTTTGTATACATATTGTTTTGTATACATATTGTTAAGTAAACTATAGTTACTTTAAAATGTATTTGTGGTGGATATACATGGAGGATATATGTAAAACAATGATACAATAACTTAGTGTAGATGAAACGCAAATAGTTGCGTAAGTATTATGAAAAAAAGTTGAGGTGCTTGTGTAAATGTATAAGTAGTACTTGTTATTTAAGTTCGAATAATGCTATGTTCGATTACTTGTTGGTTGAATTGTGTGTAAAAGAGACAGACGAAGTTATAATTTAAAAGAATAAAGCATAATTTTTGTTTTAACATGGAATGAATGTACAAAAATAAATTATTCGTTTAAATAAAGATGAATATACCAACATGGGTTCCGGAACATTCTCTAAACAAACAAAAGAATAATTGTTGATTTTATTCAACATTTATTAAGAATATGTACGGTTTGTTGATTTTGTTGAAGTAGTTTCATCATGGCAAGTTGGTGTTATTGCCGATCATGAGTATAGCTTGTAAATAAAAATGCAGATAGGTAGATCATGTTTTGAAATGTGTGTTATGAAAATGTAGACATGTACATCTATTGAATACAATTTTAGGGTTGTTATTGGGTAAAAAATATTTTGCATTGAGTTTAAAGTAAATTGACTAATGAATGTGATTTGATTTGGTTGGATAATAATTTAGTAAATAATATGATTAACTATTTGTGCACTAAATTATTTTGTTAGCATATAGAAAGTTTACATTTGTATTTATGTATATATGTATAAAGTGTAGTTGCAAATAAATTATATATACACAGCGTGTTAAACGGAAACATGTTTGGTCTCCAAATATATCTATTAAAATAAACATCATAAGATGTAAAAAAATTGTAACAAAATAAAATAAATCAATATTCAAATATAGCTCATAAAAAGCATCAACATCATCTGACTCATGCGTAGATTCTTCACTATTACATACAAAATCTTCTAAAGTAATGGCATATTCGTGATCGGTAACTTGTTTAACGGTATTGCTAATATGAGTGCCATTATCTACAATAAAATTTTGAAGGTCATCATGTGTGTGTTGGTGAGTACTACTAACCGGACATTGATTTTATCAGGATGTCATTAGAATTTTGTTCTCAAAAGCAAAAATAACGTACGCATCATCTGTCACAGATGAACATTATCGTGAATGTCATGATTGTTCACATTGCTTGGTAAATGGTATATAATCAATCGTGTGACAACCCGTACTTTCAGGTCATTTCTCGACACAATTTATGCCTCATTATTTCAACATTTATCGTAAACTTGGTTTACGTGTTCCAAATTCGCGTAACCTTTATGGTTTAGCGGCGAATTCATGATCATAACATCACGTACATTTCATATGGACTAAGATTAGTCTACATTTCATTTGCATCATTTGCATCACATTAATTCATTCATGACATTTCATTTCACTTTAAACGCGTAATTTTTATATTAAATAAACGTTATCGCGTGAGTTATTATTTTGTATATTTAACCCGTTACTTTCAAAAATGATCCCGATGTATTTTTAAAAACTTACATTTAGTTATATAAACTATATTTTTAGTTTTCCTAGTGTTTCAAATTTATTTGGTACATAAATCGTTAAAGTTAAATTATTACGACGTTTTCTTAAAGATTTTACGATAATTATTTTATCACTCAAATTTCACAAGGAATGTATTTTTACAATTTTTATTATCTCATTACATCCTACTTTGATCTATTAAACATCTCTTTTACTTAAAAACTTCCATTTACCTTTACTTATACATTTAACTACACATAACTTACACTTTTCTTAAAATTGTTACAAGTATACATTATACACAAGTTTATAAAAAAAAAAAAAATAAAAAAAAAATATTTTGAGGGACAAAAGCCCCTAAAATCCGGCCTATGGGGAGGGTGACCATTAATGGCTTGGTGAATTATTCTTTGATAGTATACAAATACACTCAAACCTCATTCTTCACTTCATTCTTCAATAATTCAAGTGTTAGAAATTTTTCTTCTTCTCTCTTTTTGGGTCTTCCATAGCCGGCCATATAGGGTCTTCAAAAGGGATCATCATTTTTATTTTTCTCAAGATTCAAGCATTAACAATCTAGTTAACATTCTTTATTAGGTTTTGAAATAAAAACCAAGAGTGTATAGGATTAACCTTGTTACTTGCACCTCATCATATTCACTTGTAAGCATGTTTCTATCATTTTTCATGTTTCCTTTTCATTTCATATGTATCTTTTCATTTTTGGAGCAATATGCAAGACATATGTGATTTATACAATTTTTTCATGATTTTAGAGATTATATATATATTTGGTCATCCTATAATTATCCCCATGGTATTCTTTGGTCTTGATGGTGATTAGGAACCCATGACACCCTAAGAAGGTGTATGGTAGGATTAGATTAACTTTGGAGTTGATTTGAAGGGATTAGAATAGGTTTTGTCCGAGAAAAACTATTTTCAATACGTATTAAATAGGTTCTGTCCTTGTTTCGATTTTCTGGAAAAACCGACTGTTGGTACGAAACTTTGGCCTTGATATTTAGAAAATATACTTTAAAACGAATCTGTGGCCTTTTGAACGGATAAAAACGGAGTTATAACGAAGAAGTTATGAATTTTTAAAGTTTGACGACGAAACGTATACTTTTCAGAAAATTCAGCAAGCAGTTTTTAGTTTGTTTGGGTCAAAAACGAGCCTTAAGCTTCACAAATTATTTCGACTTATCAAAAATATATTAGTTTACTTCGATACGAAGCTAAGGACATATTATACGTAGAAAACGGATTTGAAACGACAAAGATATGCACGTTTTCATAAAGTTGCCGTAACTATTATTTTCTGAAAATCTATATTATTTTTACGTTACAAGTGTTTCATTAGCTGTAACGACCATGTTTGCGGCTGTTTTTAACGAGGTTGTGAAACTTTTTGGAACGAAATGTCTTCTAGAAAAATCAAGTTCACCGGCCATATTTTTCAAAACGACAAGCTGTTTGTAAAGCGGAGTTATAGTAAATTAATTACGGATGTTCAAACTTGGCCGAAACTCATTTTCTGCATAACAATTAGCCAAAACCACCATCTTTAACCCTTAATATCTTTATGATCGAGATCTTTTGGACGAAAACTCCTGAACTGAAACTTCTAGATATCGATACAAACTTTCCAAAACCGTCGAGTTCGTTCTCTAACGATCGACGTACACCGTTTTACGAATAGTTTTCCAAAGCCATTTTTGTTAATTTCATGATATTTTCGACGACATTGTTTTGCGACGAAAAGTGATAATTTCACTATAAATCATTATAAAACCATTGTAGGATGACATTTTGACGTAAATACTTGTAAAGTGATTTTTGAGTGGTCAAGACGTCAAACGAGTATTTTTCGACGATAAGTACTATTTTCAAAACTCGCAAATGGTATAAATAACGTACGAAATGCATGCATAACATTACATTGCAACTCATTACATATCATATCATTCGTAATAGGTCATTTTCGAGTATCACGCTACATTTCGGTGTACTCACTTTTGCCATCGCATCATTGTCCAAGTGAGTTCCATAGCCCCTACCTTTATACGTTTTGAATTACTTTTGGGGGAGATACATGCTCAAACTGTTTTTATTTACTTTCACAAGTACTTTAAACTCTTACATATTACTGTGAGTTTTTATAGCCCCACTTTCAATTATTTTGTACTGTTTTGGGGGAGATACATGCTTAACTATTTTTCATAAGTACGTTAGATTTTAAAGGCTAAATGCTACCATGATTACCATTGTTTCTAAATCAAAGGTTATACTATATCAATTGTTCTTGTTTGAGTGCTACGATTCTACGTCGTATAACGTTCTAAATCAGTTGACTACTGATACATTGAGTTAGGTGCTATTGATTATGTGCTACGGTTCTACGTCGTATAACGTTCTAAATCAGTTGACTACTGATACATTAAGTCATGTGCTATTGATTATGTGCTATTGTTCTACGTCGAGTTAGGTACTATTGTGAATTCATTTGACATCATGTGCTTGAACATAAACTACACACATTTTGGCAGTGGGTTGTGAACACACAGGTTGCAAGTTTTGTATGGGCGGAACTTGGAACTGAGTGGATTTACAATGCCTTTGCTGCATAATCGATTTTGGAAGGCTTTACATTTCAAAACAAACTCTATGAACTCACTCAACCTTTGTGTTGACACTTTTAGCATGTTTTATCTCAGGTATCTAAGGCATTCACTTCATGGCATGCATTTGGACACATCATGGAGTCGTGGTGACGACGCGTCTCACTTGGGTTTTACGCACTTTAAAACATCGTTTGAATTGTAACAAACTT
>BPTQ01000007.1:343098755-343123589 GCA_019973895.1 Chrysanthemum seticuspe | reverse complement strand
CTGTTTGTAATTTTTTACTTGTAGCTAGATGTTAAGTATATTCGTAGTTGTTTGGTAAAATACTTTGTAGATGTTTATATTATGAACTTTTGTTTCTGTGTAGAATTCGTTGTTGTATCTAACATGGTATAAAAATCTTTGGTGACTAAATGGATTAGTATTTTCCGGTAAACTATTAGGTTTTTTACTATTCCAATAGGACTTATAGGATTGTATTGTATTGTTTCGTATATAGGTCTGTAATCAAGTCTGGTATGATTGGTATGTTTTATTTGTATTCAACAATATCCTAATAAAAAATTGTCTGCACTTTGTGTCCCATGTGTAGGTGCGGTAGAGGTGGGTATAGGCATTCGTTTACGTACTTGAACTTGGAATAGTAAAACAACATGGGTTTTAATGTGAGTGCACGTTTGAGAGAGGTAAGTGGTTTATGCAAGTGTACCAACCAGGAAGGTCCTAGGAGAAATACTTTGAGGTAGAAGTGTAATTTTCACGTCAGGTGTAGAACCACATCGTAGTTTTGGAAGTACATACACACGTAGCCCACCATAAGGTACTTCAGACGTCCATAACAGACTTTATATGGAATACCACCCGATGCACACATACATGAAGGTTTTGATGCTACACCAAGATGTGGACTGCACTTTTAATGTGAAGATGGAGTTTCATAAAGAGGATCCTGGAAGGACCAACCATGTGAACGTATTTGGTGAATGGAGAGAGTTTGCACGTGAGTGTAATTTTGGGTACAACAAAATGATAAGGTTCAAGTTCATGCATTTGCTTACGGATATGGGTGGAGATGGCGTGGATGTGTACCCTGTGTTTCACGTCTGTTAAAAAATAATCCTATAACAACTTATGTTTATTTTGTATGGTTAGTATGGTCTGAACTAATGTCTGGATATATGCTTTGTTATGTTATGTTAGGATATTCAGGATAACCTTATCATTTTTTGGATTATCAAATGGCCTTTTATGATTAGGTAAATCAGTGGTTTCTAAAAATATGGTACAATCTATGTTGTTGCTTAAGATGTGTCTTTGTTTTCAAGTATTATATTTGTAGATGTTTCATAAAATGGTTTGTTGATGCTTATATGAATTGTAGATCGATGTTCATTTTTTAATGTTTGTCGTATGATTTGTTGGTGATGATATGAATGTCAGTGTTCTATCAGATATATAATATCAGTGTTGTCCAATATGTGATAGGATGGAAGTATGGATGTTGTCTTCAGATATATCCAGGCTATGTGACAATGAGTAAGGATTAGCAAAGTTAAACTGGTTGTCCCAAAAAGTGTAATTACACATCATGATCAATAATAAATTTTGGATATTATGCTTCAGAGACACATTATCTGCGTTTGGCTAATGGTATACAAAGTTTTAGCATGTACATAGAGGTAATATTTTCTCTTGTCACATAGTAAACAAATATTCAAAACAACTGTGTTCATAATTAAAAAAAATACAAATGTCATAAATAAAGATGGAATGAAATCATAAAGTATTCATTAGAACATATAAATATTACATAAATGTGCAAGTATACATTGGTTATTCATGCAAACAAACTTTCAAGTAGAAAAAAAGCTATATTGCCAAAGTGCCAGGTTTTTAGGACTGTAGGTAGTTAAACTTGATCAAGCCATATGGGTTCCAGAGAATGTAGCACAAATGTTACCTGCAAAATGAACAGAACAGACGAAAACAGGTATAGAATGTTAGTTGTTAAAACCTGCAAACAACTTTAAGCAGAAAACTTATTGTTGTTCAAGCCCAAAGTAATGATGCTTTATTCATAATAAGACATTGTCCACAAGGAAAATCAGTTCAAACAGCATCGCAAACGCGAGGAAAATAAAATCAAACACCAACATAACCCCAACAAAAATGTATTGTTTATGTGGATAGCCATCCAGTGCTACCATTTATTTCAAAAGTAGGAACTAAAAGACACAGTCCATTCACGGTTTCTCAACTTTAATCTCTTTTTCGAGAACCAACTTTGTCCTTTTGGTAGCACTATTTTCTTCGCCTTGGATCAAGTCAGTCTTATCCAATGGATCAACCTTCCTTTTCTCTTGAGACGTAGTATCAGAAGACGTTTGCTTGGCATTCGCAACATTCTTTAGGCAAGCAACCGGCGTTGTGTTCTCATCAGTCTGTGACTCTAAATCCTGCAAAAAATCACAAAAAAGGTAGGTTAAGTCGCGTAAAATGGTTAGCAACAAACGTGGCAAATCACGGTAGAAAATGTATACTAAAAAAATGTCTATAGTATATCATTAATAAAGAATACTTACAAATGGGGTCACATCAGCAACCTTTAAACTGGTGGCTTCGTTTTCAGCCTGTATAACCAGCAAAAAAAAAGGTGATAAATGGCTAAACTTTATATGGTAATGACTTAGAACAACAATAAGTTTGTTTAAAACTGCAAATAAAATTCATTTATCACCTTCCTCGGTGTAGCAGTAGCACAAACAGATTTAATGATATCAGGATCATTAGACAAACGCAAGACATTGAACACAGGCATCAGCTTTTCTTTGTTTTTGGCATCAACAGACACCTTAAAAACAAATTTCTTATCAACAATTTCCATTATCTCCTTTGGGAAGACAACAACAGACTACAAAACAAAAATTAAATGGGTGGACAATTTAGCATGTACAAAGTATTTAAATCAATTAGCACTGTCGATAAGCAGGAATACCTTGCCATACTTATCCAGCAACTGATAGGCAATTAAATTATTCAGAATAGCATGCACCTCATCATTGAATAGACAAACTGATACAGTGCCAGTTTCATCTTGAACCCTCACCTGTAAGCGGAACCTAAATGCAAAAAAGTACATATGCACTGAGACACTAACTATACAAAACAACTACTATAACAGAGCCAGATTAAGGGAAACTATATACTCACTAGGTTTTGATTGATGTAGCAACAGCATTGCATTTTGAGCACCACCATTCATTAGGACCACCAGCCGGTTTTGGTGTGCTATCAGATTCAAGGTCAACAATATCTGCAGACTTAACCACCTTCTTTCTACACGCCCTGCATCCGAGGTACCACCAACCTTCCTCCTCATGGATAGCACATATTGTAGCGACAATAACGGATGGAACACCCTGCATATACGTACATCAAAGTTGAAGTTATTTTTGTACAAACGTTTGGACCGAAAACACATTAGAATGGTATGTTTGCTTCAAATTTGGTATAAATCGTTTTGAACATGCTATTCCAAATTCGTATGCTACGATTTCATTATATATTTTTGCAGTGCTGAATAAGCGTAGATGTAAATGCTGAAGGTGTCAATGAATTTACCTGTTCAACATTAAAAATTTCCGCAATGTTTCTAAACTGGTATTTGCTCACGAAATCATCTTTAGTATAATTCTTTGAAGCAGTTGAGATACGTGATGCAGTTTGTTGAGAATCCTCCGTTCCTTGAGCAGCCACCAAACTACATATGGTTAAACACACCAAAGTTATTAACACGGCATTCCAACGCTAATATATTAACAAATTAAAAAAACATATGCAAATATCATTTTAACATACCTTTTCCTAAAAGAATCTACATCTTTTAATTCATTGCCGGGTATACAGTCTTTGCCGTTGAAGAGGAACAACCTTGTTCCATTGAAACCATTTTGGATGGCCATTCTTCCTGTGTATTCAAAAAACAAATACAAAACATTTTATTAATTTCAAAGGTATACCTATTGACTCTAGTGCAGACAAAATAAGTGAATGTAAATAGAAAATAAAGCGGAAAATACCATCCCAGATTTTCATCATTGCCAGCTGCAGGACAGCAATGATCTTACCATGTTCCTCGAGTTTATTCAAAAAGTCAGCGAATTGTTGAGCAAAACTACCCACAAGGTACACAGCAGCTCATTGCCCCTGCACATATGATCGGTAGAAATTCAGTAAATACATTCTAAATGTAAATGCAACTTCATAAACTTGGTTAGAATGACTTACTCAGCATCAATGATTGTGATGGGTTTCTTCTTGCCAGACCTGCCGTTTTTGTCATAATTATCCAGGTCTTCACAAGCAACCACCTGGCTTATCACATCTGGATAATGTTCAAACAAAACAAATTTCAATTGGTTGGCATATCATCTGGAAAAAAAAGACAATTTTTACAAATAATTAGAAGGTTTGTACATACCAAACTGGCCAGCTTCCTCATTCTTAAGAGAAGTAATGGTTCCATATGGATGAAAGTCAAATCCATACAGAGAACCGGTGAAATCTGTGCACTTTTCTATGACAGTATTCGAAAGGAAGCTTAGGCGCAAAGGTTTTTAACGATGCGGAACTTCGGTTGGATCTCTCCAAGACTATACCGTTGAAGGATGACAGCATTGCCCTCTTCTAATTGATGTTTGAAACCACTGACCAACGCCATCCTGACCGTTGCTTGCATCCTTGTGTTCTGGAACAAAACGTTTGGATATTTTTAGTACATAAACTCAAATGAACATACCAAATAACAATTCATATAAAAAAATGCCAAGCATCAATAAACAATTAATCTAAAAAGGCACAAATAAAAAGTATAATATGGAGCATAACATAAGTAGATGCTTGCCTGCTCATCAAAAACGATCATCTTCATATTAACAATATTTGGCTTGCTAAACAAAGGTTGCATCCAAGTCCGAAGAATACGCACTCGTAACTTGATGTTGTCCTTAATAGGTGATAAATCGTTGATATACCCAGAAACAAAAGGTAGCCATTGGTTGATTTGATATTCAACGCTTAGGTAAGTAATTGAGATGTGCATCTTTATCAACACGGCCATCCTCAATTTATACAATGTTGTATCGCCCTGAAAATTAGGGATTCATATGAATCATAATACTTTTAATTGCATACTCGTCTTCCCAAAATTAAAATCATTACCAAAAAGAATAAAAAAGCCCCAAATTTTTTTTAGGGTTATCGCCATTATATAAAATAAATTAAAAACACTAAAAATCAAGATCATTACCAAATAGTCAAGGATGCCAGCAAACACCAACTGAATCTCTGCTATTTTGGGAGTTGATATGTAGGATGGTTTTCAATTTATTGCAAAACGAATTGGCCAAGAAAATGCAGAGATTCATATGCGTTTCTCAAATTTGTGAGGTTTGAAAAAACGCAGAATTGAAGGTTTTTATGAGTTTTCAAATTTGTGACGAAGATTTCTCGTCTGGTATCAATTTGGGTTGACTGGAATTGAGATAACGTAAGGAGGAAGGGTTTCACAGAACCTCACGTGTTGCTGCACGTGATATATTGGAGAGATGCATTGGGTGTTGTACATTAGTGCTAAATATGGAAGTGTTTTTAATAATAAAATTTAATCTAACGCTTTATTTGGTGGTACAATATTATCAAATATTAGATAGTGTAGATATTTAGATAACCTGATGATTGTTGAACTTTTATTGTAGTAACTTCAATAGAAATGCATAGCTACCACTATGTTCTTGCTTGAATAGTAAATTTTCATATAATTCTATATCTTCTACATTATTTTACGTTTTCCTCTCCGTAATGATGAACATCTATTATATAACCAAAAAATGATTTTGATTTGTGAGCTCAATGAATATAAAATAATAAATATACAATACATAACATAGACATAGACATAGACATAGACATAGTGTGTTGAAGTTGGACAATTATTTTGTTGTTGCTATTCATGATATGATAAGATTTTGTGTATTGTGTGCTTTTTTAAATACTATGTGAGTACCCGCGCCTGGCGGCAGCGGTTTCTAGCGGCAGCGGTTCTTAGCGGCAGACAATTAACGATATGCGATGGTAGAGTGGTGCGGTGGTGTAGTGGTCCGGTGGTGGAGGGATTTTGTGGTGGTAAGGATGGTGGTTGATAAGATGTGTGAAAGAGGAGAGCATTTTGTATGTGTTTTTGAGTGAGTTGTGATAAGAGAGCATTAAATATGACTTTACATATGTCTTTCTCTTTCATTTGACCATTCCACTTTTTTACTTTTCCACTTTGACTGTTTTTCCATTTTATGTAATATAGATATAGATGAGAGTAGGCAGGAACATACATGCAGAGTTGAATGGTTGCAATAAGTTATTGTACAAATGTATCATCATTTATTTGAATATAACTGAAACTCTTTTCATTCTATAATCATACATAAATTTTAGAGTAAATTACACCGTTCGTCCTTGTGGTATGCGTTGACCTCAACCTTTCGTCCTTTGACCAAAAAAAATGCACCGTTCGTCCTTAAGTGGCAAACGTTATGCGCCGTTCGTCCTTCACTCTAACGGTCTTCACTAACCTTCGTTAAGTCTTCCCATGTGCTACCCACGTGAGGGTATAATGGTCATTTTATCCTACGCTTCATCTTATTCCTTTTCTCCTAAATCTTCTTTATCCCTCATATCTTGTTTCTTTATTAAAAATCTCTTTATTAAAATTCATATTATCTCACGATTTACATTTATTAATATTACTTTTGTAAAAAACTGTATATCAAATCCATATGTTTCTTCAAATTTTGTTTTTTTACAGATCCAACATCACATATTTCGTATCCCTCCATCAAATCTTTTCATTTCCTTTATAAGAAAATTAGGTAGATCCAACATCACATACTTTGTATCTTGGGTTCATTTCATATAAATATTCTATCTTTATAATCTTTTTGACAAAAATAAGATTAAATCGAATTGGTTATTTTGATTTCTTGTGAATGTAAGGTTCATTTGTTATAAAGATTAGCTCTTTATACTTCTTTTGAACAAAGCTTAGATAAATAGAATTGGGTATTTTTTGTTTTTTTTTTCCTGAAAAACAATTCAAAGATCTGTTAGTCTTATACTTAAACCACGAAATACAAACTCCTTGTTAGTCTTATACTTAAACCGAAACAATATAATCACGAAGACCACGTCTACAGTTAATATATTGTGAAACATCTCGGGTAAGGTTCTTTGTTGTTGTTTCTTGCTTTCAATTTAACCCGGATCATAAACACAAAAACTCAAAGAAAAGAAAAGAAAATGAAATGGAAGTAAAGTTAGGATCATTAAAGAAAAGAAAATGAAAATGAAAGGGAAGTAAAGTCAAGATATTTACTTCCACATTGTGTTCTTGAGTTTTACTTAAGGAGGAAAAGAAAATGAAATGGAAGTAAAGTTAGGCTTATTTGTGTGATTTTGGAAGTAAATGGTTTCCTTCCAAAAGTGGGCGGAAAAGGAAGTAAAGTGTTTACTCCCACTTTACTTCCTTTTTCTTTAATGAAAAAACTGGAGAACACAGTGTAATTAGTATGAGTTTGATGTGATATTTTTCTTGCTTTTGTTGTAAAGATCGATGATGGGTTAACTCAAATCTTTAAAGATTTTGTGAATAAACTTTGATAACCTGAGATTTTTTTGTTTGTTTTCTTTGACAGATCAATGATGTGTTTTTTTGGAAATCTTGAAAGATTATTATCGAGCTAAATATCTGAGATCTTTTTGTAAATGTTGGTGGTTTGTTTTATTGAAGGAGTTGTTGTTAGCTGATGGTTGTTAGTGTTGGGGGATAGTTAATGTTGGTTGAAGTTGTTTCAGTCTGATTTAGTTTTTCGTGTTACTATAAAACTTGAATCAGGTCGATGATGGACACTGAACTAAACTTTGCACCTGTACAATTTATATTTGAATAGATGGATACTTGAAGTTGTATTAGTTAAATATGTGATTTTTGTTACATACAATTTCATTTGAATAGACGGATTGGGTTTATGATGTGGCTTTTAGTTGTGGTTGCCGGAAAAGAGTAGTGGTTCAATCGCAACGATAGTCGGATTATGATGGTGGGTTTTAGTTGTGGTTTGTGTAGATTATGATGAATATGTAGACTATGGTGGTGTTTTAATTTGATGATGAATGTATAGATTATGGTGGTGTGTGGTAAATGGGATAGGGATGATTTTTTTAGAGATGAAGGTTGTGGTGGTATGATATGTTTGGAAGAAGATGATGGTTAGTGGCTGGTTTTGAAGATGGCAGGTAGAGAGTGAGATGAAGTTAAGGGTAGAATGACAATTATACCCTCATGTGCATGGCACATGAGGGATTTAACGAAGGTTAGTGAAGACCGTTAGAGTGAAGGACGAACGGCGCATAACGTTTGCCACTTAAGGACGAACGGTGCATTTTTTTTGGTCAAAGGACGAAAGACTGCGGTCAACGCAAACCATAAGGACGAACGGTGTAATTTACTCTAAATTTTATAACATAAAGATATTAATAAGAAATATAAATTTGGTTATTCTATGAACCTTCATCTATTCTTGGTATTGTTGTAAACGCTGATGGCATGATTTAAAAACAAATCATCTATATTGTTATAGCATATACAATAATAATTATTTAAAAACAAATCATTTATATTTGGTTAGTCATTTTACAATTTAGATAAATGATGCTCAATATAGGAACATTATTTATCGGGGTTGTGTTTATTGTTTAATTAACACTTTTTTAACGCACGGGAGAGACTTTCATATTTCATGATAAACTAGCCCAAGCTAGAATAATTAAGTGAAGATGAGTTCTTTTGACAAAAAGGAGTTGTCAAAGAAATCATGTCAAACATAAATGATGAAAAGAACAATGACATGAAATTAGGGATGGTGATAGAGATTTGCAAAGGGCTCCAATCTCATTGACAATTATTTTATTATTATTTTTTTTATTTTATTTTTAATTTACTCAACAAAACATATAAAATGTAAATCAAATTGCTTTGATATTGCAGTAGTAAGTTTAATATTATTCCTCAGTTTGCAGTAGTAAGTTTAATACTACATAATTATTCCTCAGTTGTTTTTCAAGAAGCTTTACTTTTAGAGAAGTTGAACTCGTGCACAATAGCTTTTCTAACACAACAAGTTTTTAAAAGACTTATTCCTTAGAGTTTAAATTGATAACCATTCATACTTTTTACCGTATGACATGGTACCCGCACAAAGCAACGGTGATACCACACATAAAGTTTACGTTGTATCTTGATCATTAGACGGTATGCGATAATTGAGGAGTGAGAAAATAGTTACTCACCTCGTTCCATATTAAGTGTGAACATTACTATTCTGAATTGTCACATAATAAGTGTCAATTTTGTATTTTAATTAATGAAAATAGACCTTAGTGATTAAATATAATATTTGATTAATCTGGAGTTTAGTCAGTAGTAAGATTTACTAAAATTTTGTGTAATATAAAGATGAACCGCTAATAAAAGAATTCATTATATGGCTTATATCCACTATCAACTCACCAACCAAATATTATATTTAAATATCACTCTCATTCCACCCATTAAACACCGACCAACACAAACACCCCTTTAGATGTAGGGTATGGACGATACAAACTTTAAATCATGTCTCTAACTAATGAGCTATCTAATATCGAATTGAAAACTACCGGTTAACGGTTACATAGATGATCATTTAACAATGACCGACGACTTTCATGGGCCGTGCTACAAAACTACCTAGTGACGGCTATATACAAGACACAAACTTGATCGACCATCATCCCTTCCCCCTTGTCTTGTGCGATCAAACCAAATCAAAAGGGTTTTGTTACTAGTTTAGTTATGGTACATTACATCACTTACCCCAAACCTTATTACATCACTTACTATCGCAACTCTTATTCTTCATCATTAATGCCTGAATACATACCTCTGGAGATCCAAGGAGAAATCATCAAAAGAGTTCCTAATGTCAAGTCATTGATTCGATTCCGAACCGTTTCAAAGCAATGGAAGTCTTTAATTGATAGTTCTGAGTTTATATCCGGTTATGACACTCACCACACTCAACCACATCGTTTACTTTTAAGTTACAAATATATTTTAGAGGTAAAATATCGCTGTTTAATAGACGATAATGACACTTTGACCCAACAACAAGCCTTTGCTCCCGTAGAATTTTTATAATTCAAGGGTAATTGGTTCCTCTCACGGGTTGTTGTGTTTTCTTATTAACTACTATAGAAGTCACATGGTTGTTTTTTGGAATCCTTCAATCAGAAGGTCTGTTCGTATTGTTGTCCCTAATGTGCCTAAAACTAGTGATCATGTTTTTGGTTTTGCGGTATGTCCGGTCACTAGTGATCCTACTATTGTCAAGGTTTTATATCCTTGGCATATTGAAATGTTCACATTGAGCTCTAAGAGATGGACGGTGATCTCGTGTACCAATATGCCTTGTGATACATTTAAATTTCTATCATCTCAGGTTGTTGTACATAGGTGTATTTATTGGGTTGCTTCTGAGATGAAATATGTGATGGATAATATTTACAATAATTATATGGTTATATCATTTGATTTGATTGCTACATAATTAAGAGTCGTAGACATACCAGATAACTTAAAGAACCTGCGTCCCATATGTGTCTTCATATCTAAGCTAAGAGAGTCCCTTGTTCTCCTTGTACCCAATAATGAGGTTTGTGGTGTATGGAAGATGGAGCATGATGGTTTCATTACAAAACTATACACCTTTAACACACGTAATACATCAATAAGCAAGATATTGGGATTTAGGAAGAATGGTGAGCTTATAATGGAAACTGAAATGGAGAACGAACAGTTTGGGATTTTTTTTTTTTTTTTTTTTGACAAGGACGTTCAGAACTTAAAGTTTACGAACCACACTCAGATCACATCAATGACCTTTATATTTTCGGAGAGAAGGGTACATTCTTCATGAGCTCTTACAACGAAACGCTACTTCTGCTTGATCACTTGGATTGTTGCGTATATCCTTATCCTAATTTATCACGGTGATGATGGCCTTGCAAAGTGTCGATTTACAAAGTGATATGGTGTGGGAGGTGTGGAAAAATCACCATTCAAATATTATTTATCATTGTTTTAATGTAGACTAGTAATGTGATGCTTGGTATGATTTGAGTGAGTAGATTCCTAATATTCCAAACACGTCGATGATTATGGATGTTTATGTATTTCGAGTTATAGTATGCATGCCTTATTGCTTTATTGAAGATTTCGCTTCTTTCTTTCTGTTATTAGTACATCAAAAATTAGAATTGTTGATGTTGATGATAACTACTGTTGCTTCTGATCCTCGTCTATGATGCATATTCAAGAACGGATGATGCCTGATATATGTTAGTCGTATATGTTGTGTTAGCCGAATTATGTTTTGTATGGTTGGGCTAACACAACATATACGACTAACATTATATGCATGCCTTACTGCTTGAATAATCAATTAGGGGGGTGGCAACACATGCGGTTTGGCATGAGGCATCATGCGGTTTGGCAAGGCATCAAACGGCATACCATTGCCAGTCACACGGCATGGACAAATCGGCATGAGGTGCGGGTTCTCAAACCGCAACGGTATGGACAAGAGGAGAGGAGCGTGTGTGATGTTTTTGAATTTTTGTACCGTTGCAATTTATGATAAAAAAAAAAAAAAAAAAAAAAAAAAAAAAAAAAAAATCCCCTTCCCTTTATAAATAATACTCCTCACAACACAATCCAAATCACATTATTTTTACACACAAATCAAATATAACATTCAAAAATTATGTCTTTATCATCCTCTTCTTCGTCCGATGACGAATTAATTTTTCCCGAAGAGTCGTCCGAACTCATTTTGTCCACCGGTAGTACGTTAGAAACCTATTTCGCTATGCGCGATTCCCTTCAAGACACCGTTAGCTCAAGCAATACTCGGGGGAAATCTTTGACCCGCTTTCGTGATAAAGCATTAGAAACTTTAATGAATGACTATTTCGTCGAACGACCAAAGTTTCCCCACCATGTTTTTCGTGAAAGATTTCGAATGAGCAAAAGGTTGTTTTTAAGAATTGTTGGCGATGTTGAAGCGACATTTGAATGGTTCAAAGAGGGCCGAGACGCGAGGAAGAAAAAAAGTTTCACGGCGTTACAAAAATGCACATCGGCCATTCGGCAACTCGCAACGGGTGAACCTCCGGATAGATTTGATGACTATCTAAACATGTCACGAAGAACGTCCGGTATTTTTATTTTTAGATGATTCGTATTTTTTTTTAATATATATAAATTCGTATTTTTTTATTTTCGTATATATATTTTTTAATATTTTGTAGGAGATTGTCTTGATCATTTTTGCCATGCGGTAATTGCGTTATACGGTCGAGAGTTCTTACGTAGGCCGACTAGCCATGACGTTGCACGGATATTCGAGGCACATCAAGAAAAACATCACATTCCTGGAATGCTTGGTAGCATTGATTGTACACATTTCGTTTGGCGAAATTGTCCTAGGCATTTGAGAGGCCAATATAAAAGAGGTGATCACCAATACCCGACTATTATGCTTGAAGCCGTCACTTCAAATGATTTGTGGTTTTGGCATTCGTTTTTTGGACCTCCAGGTGCGAATAACGATATCAATGTTTTGAATCAATCTCCGTTGTATCTTACCAAGCGAAATGGAATGGCGCCAAACAGTTCATTTACTGTAAATGGACGGCTTTACAAACGTGGATATTATCTTACCGATGGAATCTATCCTACATATTCAACGTTGGTTAAAGCATATAAGTTTCCCACTTACCCGAAGGAAAAGAGATTCAAAAAGCTACAAGAGTCTGCAAGAAAGGATGTCGAACGAGCTTTTGGGCGTCTGAAGGGAAAGTGAATGATTCTTAGTCGTCCTCTACGGGCTATGTCGGTCGAAAAGAATCGACTCCTCGTTTATGCGTGTATTATACTATGCAATATGATTTTAAAAGACGACGGGATGACAATATCACCGGTTCATATAATGGATCAGCCTGTAGCGCCAGTTTACGATGACGCTGTACTACAAGAGTTACTAGACGAAGATATCCATAATCGTCTACGATTTGATCTTACGGAGCATTTGACGGCTCAAAACTTAGCATACCTCGATGACTAGTTTAATTTTCTTTTTATTTCAACGGTGATGTAATTTTTTTTACGTATTATGCATTTTTTTTATTATTAATGAAATATTATGTTTTTATTTAATTGTTTAATATAATTATGAATTTAAAAAAATAAAAAATAAAAAATAAGTGAGGTATGGAATGACCATTGCCACTAAAAAACTATGATGAGGTATGTAATTTATGTGTTGCCACCCCCTTATGACATGCCTTTTACATGCAAAAATCATGATAGCATTTATTGGCCTACTTACTACCGCGTAACATTCTCCTCTCATTGGGACTAAATTAGCTAAACACAAACATGACTTTATCAGTCCTTTTATGTGACATTGCGATGTATAACTAGTTGCTTTGCGTGTATTTGTGAAAGGAGTCAATATATTAATCAGGAAAGCCTAGCAAGCTGCTAGACTATATACAATTACGCAAGCATACCATCCAAACTGAAAAAAAAAAAAAAAAAAAAAAAAAAAAAAAAAAAAAAAAAAAAAAAATTGAGTCAGAGGAATGACTCCTGTAAATGATTAGAAATAGACTAGGAGGAGTTGCATTTTTTTCTGTATAAAAGTTTTGTTATCATATGTTTCTCACTATCATTATTTCATAGTCCATGATGATCGAGGACCATGATTGTATTGTCATTAAAGTCATAACTCCGAGGATATATTCTTGTTTGCATAGAACAAGTCAAAGTGACAGGGGAAAGGAAAGAACACAGACCCATGGACGATCCTGGACACAAAAAAGTAAGTCAAAAGTAACCTTTTTTTTTTTTTTTTTTTTTTTTTTTGGTTATTTGCAGCAAGCGAATGAAATCTTCCTATTTGAACCTTGTAGCTCAGTTTTTAACTTTTGTTCTATCTATGGTGGGCATTGCGCTAGAGTTTTTGTGTATTATATGGAACATGGTTTTTGATGAGCTTTTCCAATAAGGATTGATACTCATATCATTTTTTCTTATACATACATCACACTGTATAATATTTTAATGCACACTGTACAAAACAGTAATGCACAATTGTGATGTATGTATAAAAAAAAATTATGTGAGTATCAACACCCTTTTCCAAACTATTTATGTTTGTGGTTTGTGGCTAAGCACGCATGCAAGAGGAACTGAGTTCTTTTATGTTGTACTAGAAGGGTACCCGCTTAATGAGACGGCGGGTACTTGGTGACTATTTTTGTAGCGAGCAAATGTTTTTCATTTTAATCCTTCCTTATTTAGCATGTCCCAGATACTTTATAACGTAGTAGATATATGTTTTTCAAAAGTAGAATGTCTAAATTATTACGTAACAGTGTAAAATAGTTAGCACTTTTATTTTTCAAATTTTAGCATTGAATATATCATTATTGGAATGGGTTACTATATGGTTTAAATGAGACTTAAATTTTCAAATATAACATTAATTTTATAATTTTCCTTTTATAATAATGTTTTTTATCTTAAAATTTTTTAAGATTTTCTTTTATAGGAAGTCTCAAATGCTTAATGTAGTACTAGAAGGGTACCTGCGTAATGCGGCGGCGGGTACCCGGTGACTATTTTGTGGCGAGCAAATATTTTTTTTATATTAAAACCTTTCTTATTTAGCATGCCCAAGTAATTTATAACAAAGTAGATATATTTCTTTTCGAAACTAGAACGTCTAAATTATTAACAGCTTAAATAGTTACAACTTCTATTTTTCAAATTTTAGCATTAGGTGAGTGGTTATAAGTTTAGTGGCTTTTCTTATAAACAATTCTATTGAAATATATCATTATCGGATGGGGTTACTATATGGTTTAAATGAGACCTAAATTTTCAAAAAATTTCCTTTTATATTTGGGTTAAGTCTATTTATTAGAAACGTACTTTCTCCAATATACACATTTAGTAAACCAACTTGTTTTCGTAACGATATAGTCATTAAAACTTTCAAATTGTGATCAATATCGGAAACTTTCTTCACATACGCTTGCATCGTTAGTCCTTTATACTAACGGTCGTTAGTAAATAACTTAAAATTTTGTTTTCTTACATTTTTGTTTGTTTACACACGTTTCCGTCCATTTTTGCATGTTTTCGTCCGTTTTGGCACGATTCCGTCCGTTTTGCACGTTTTCGTCTGTTTTTACATTTTTTCGTCCGTTTTTGTACGTTTTCGTCCGTTTTTACACGTTTTCGCCCGTTTTTACACGTTTTTGTTTATTTCTACACGTTTTCGTCTATTTTTACACGTTTTCGTCTGTTTTTGCATGTTTATCATCAGTTTTTACTCGTTTTCGTTCGTTTTTACACGTTTTTGTTTGTTTTTCACGTTTTCGCTCCGTTTTTACACGTTTTCTTTCCTTTTTACACGTTTTCTTTCCTTTTTACACGTTTACCTCCGTTTTTGCACGTTTTTACATGTTTTCGTCCGTTTTTACACGTTTTCGTCTATTTCTACGCGTTTTGTCCGTTTTAATACGTTTTCTTTCCGTGTTTGCACCTTTTTTTTCATTTTTACACGTGCAAAAATGGACGAAAATGGGTAAAACAGGAGAAACGTGCCAAAGCAGACGAAAACATGTAAAAACAGACAAAAACATGCAAAAACGGATGATAACGTTCAAAATAGAAGAAAACGTGTAAAAATAGACGAAATCTTGTAAAAATGGAAGAAAACGTGTAGAAATAGACGAAAACATGTAAAAACGGATGAAAATGTGTGAAAACAGACGAAAACGTGCAAAAATGGACATAAATATGTTAAAACAAACAAAAATGTGAAAAAATGGACGAAAACGTGCAAAAACGAAGAGAACACGCGAAAAACGAAAAACACGTGTAAACACGGATGAAAACGTGTAAAAACGAATGAAAACGGACGAAAACGTGTAGAAACGGATGAAAACGGACAAAATCGTGCAAAAATGGACGAAATCGTGCAAAAATGGACGAAAACGTGTATAAACGAACGAAAACGTAAGAAAATGAAGTTTTAAGTTATTTACTAACGACCGTTAGTAAAAAGGACTAACTATGCAAGTGTATGTGAAGAAAGTTTATGATATTGTTCACAGTTTGAAAGTTTTAATGACTATATCGGTAATAAAATAAGTTGGTTTACTAGATGTGTATATTGGAGAAAGTATGTTTTTAATAAATAGACTTAACCCTTTATATTTATGTTTTTTATCTTAAAATTTTAAGACTTCCTTTTATAAGGAGTCTCAAATCCTTTATAATGTAGTATATGTGGGAAAAATGGATGATTTGTGTAACGGGTCAAAACGGGTATTTTATTACACACCAGAAAAACACGTTTTGTTGGATCATACATTCATACCACTATCTAAACCCAATATTTCAGTTGTATCGTATGGAAAATAATTTTTTTCTCGATCATTTAATGCAACACATGTTCAGTTATAATACTCCGTATTACAGCTTGTAAACACTGTTTGGCTTTTTGAGCAATGATATTTAGATTTGACAAGGAAAAATATATATGCTACATTGCTATGCTTTACATGGATGCCTAATCTACCTTGTTACGAGTACACGATGACTACTAAGGTCCTTTCTCCTTTCTTTTCCGAAACTAAAATAGAAAACTAACTCTCCCCATGGGACCAGGGTTTGTGATGTACATGTTTCAAAAATAATCATTTAAATCATTTAAATTGCTATACATGCATGACCACGTGAATGTCGTGTGTGATGTACCAACAAATTGATGGCAAACTAACCATCTTTTAGAATAATTCGTTGTGACTTTTCATATCTGTTGTTCTTATCATCGTTAACTAATTAATAATTTGAATAACAACCGTGTAATATAAGGTCACATTTTTTCATTTTAGCAATTATGTTTCTAACATTTTGGCCGACTAATTCAGAGGGTTTGAATCCATCGTCACACAAACTCAAACCTGGTAAAGCCCTTCCATTTTCAAGAAGGTTAGCGTTATGTTAATAACCCATGGCTAGAACGAGTGTTATCCGAAAAAATTTCGATTTTGTATGTAAAATGAATAAAGAAAGCAAGTGTGTTTTTTGGTTGTGAGAGAGAATGTTTTCTTAATTATGTGTTATAAGATTGTTGTAGATTAAAAGCTGACCGTGACACTTATAACTCTCCATACGTAGTAGCACTCTAAGCTACAAGAAAGTAAACAAATGAGAATCTCTCCAAAATAACTAATAATCATAAACAATTTTGATAACTCATAGTTTTAATTATTAACCAGTGTCAAATCAAAGTTATAAATTATCTTAACTTCCGTCCAAAACGACGCCACATTTGTGCGTGAAAAATAAAAGAGAAAATTTTTTAAATGGACAATTTCTCCGAGTACTTTACACATATAAACCACGCTCATACAATTTTCTAAAATGAACTTTTCAATATGAGACGTTAGACTGGTAGCGTAATACGTTTTAAACCGTACACGTGTATACCAATTCCCCTGGGCGTGGTCGAGGCGAGGAAGTGAGATGGGCGTGGCCCTAGGCGTGGGCGTGGCCTAGGCGTGGGGAGGGCATGGGCGTAGCCCTGGGCGTGGGGAGGCCCTGGGCGTGGCCCTGGGCGTGGGGGAGGCCCTGGGCGTGGGGGAGGTACTGCAATGGTGGCTGAATGCTTGAAGATGGTGCGAGGAAGATGGTGAGCTAGGTTTTGAAGATTGAAGATGGTGAGCGAGAATGAGTATTGTAAAAGGAACTCCTTAGGAAGGTTTATAGGATTTAAGCATTTACATTGATCATGCAGAACAGGTTCTTTGATGCGTTCTAGCTTCCTTACAGCACAATTGATAACTTATCTTAAGGTTTACATGCATACAAAATGTAGACAAAGACACCACAGGTTGAAAATGACACTTTTTGGTCACTTTGGTAAAGTGTGAGAAAAAGGTTCATTTTTGTATTATCGTTGTGTATATGGTTCGTTTGGGTAATTTGCTTAAAAAAATCCCAAAACGACAATTCACTTGACAAAATAAAGAGTAAAACGACAAAATGACGTTCGTTTCGAACATTTTTGAAAACCGGCAAAAAATACCCCCAAACTATGCGACTCTTTGCAAAACCAATCATAGACTTTATTATATTTTCACAAAGTTTGTAAAAATGGCGAAAAGTACCCTCTAACGATATGACACTTTTCAAACTCAATGCTAAACTTTCTTCGTTAAATTTTTCTAAAAAAAAACTTTAAAACACACCCGTTAAACAAACTTAAGGTCAACGTTCATATCCCGACCCAACTATTATCATACAAATGTGTCATAGGAAATGAATATACCCACATTTACATAAAGATTTTTCCACACAATTTACACACAACACATATAACAAAACTCATATAGCATAAAAAAATAAATGCAAAAAACCCGCCGCAACGCGCGGGTGCATCATCTCGTTAACTATATTTTTTTAGGGAAAATGGTCTAAAAAGACATCAAACTTGCCACTTTTTCCTTTTGTAGGCATCAAACTTTTAGTTTTCCTATTGTAGCATCCAACTTTCTTAATTTTCCTATTGTAGCATCCAATTTTCTTAATCATCCTATTGTATGCATCCAACTTCCTTAATCTTTATATTCATAGGCATCCAACATCATTAATTTTTCTATTGTTACCTCACTTTTTTGCGCTACAGGTTTACAATACGAAAATTTAAAAAGTTATATGCTACAATAAGAAAATTAAAAGTTTGATGCCTAAAAAAAAAAAAAAAAAGTGACGAGTGCATTTTCCCTATTTTTTTAGTAACCATTGAAAACCGGCCATACGTGACTTTTTTACCATTTGAAAGTTCTATAATGCATCTAATATATTTCAGTCTAGTTGTGGTACAAAGTTGACATTATATGAGCAATACTTTTTTTTACTATCAAAAGTTCAAAACCACCAATTTTGAATATATGGATTGCATGATCTATATATATATATACCATAATAGTATTTCTTGTTCACCACTCCTCTAACAATAACCATTACAAGCTTAACTACTCCGATCCACCTTCAAGAAAATGGCAACGGTTCAAGCTAATGTTACTGGTATCAAAGCAAACACCAAAACCTCCGCAGAGCCGGTGCGTCCGTTGGCCAACTTTCCTCCTTCAGTATGGGGTGATCGCTTCCTTTCATTCTCTCTTGACAAATCGGTAAGACTCCCAATTAGTCACGAATACAAATCTTGCATGGTATTTGCAAAATAGTGTATCAAGTTTTCACATTCTTTTCAATGTATGTCGTAACAGACTTATATATTTACCGTTTGATGTAACAAACTTATTCTTCGTTTAAAATGGTGTTTACAAACAAAAAATGAACTACTCCGTAGTTATGATATCTGCAATCATGTAAGTATTTGATTGATAAAAGAACACTTGTGAGTTGTGATACAAATAAGACATGGACAATTAATCTGACTAAAATCGAAAAATAAAGTGATAGTCATAATTATTATATTATATAGAAACTAAACACTTATTTATAAAATAAATATAAATAGTAGTAGTAGTTTGAACATCTTTTCTCAAATGGGAGAGTATTTAATAACCATTTTAAGTAAAAAGTTACTCTTAAACCTCTTATATTTTATTAAAGGTAGTTTACATTAACCTAACACAAGCAAAAATAGAGTATTGCTATTTAGATTTAAAGCACATGTTTAAATACATGGTTAATGTATAAATCACTTGTATAATTTTATCATGTATATTTCTCTCCAAATCTCCATCAATTATTTTTTCAAAACAATTAATCAAATGATTAGGCACATAAGTAGGCATAATTATTAGGCACAACAATCATTTTTATCCTCGCAAGATTAAAGTTTCTTACTTAGAAAAAATAAAATTCATGAGAAATTATTGCTTATTCATGCAATTCCTTAATTTTGTCAAGTCCTTTCCCTTGCCTACATTGTGCTCATATATAACCATTGTTTTGGTATGTTTTAGCAAGGAGAAAATTAAATTAAAAAGACAAATATTCGTGATACGTGTAAAAAAATTCAAAACAATAAAAAAAAGTTTTTAAAATATTCTCAAAATAATTCCACAAGATAGGGAACGTTGGTGGATAAAAGGTTGTAAAATAAGTCTTTCTAAAAGAGTATAGTTTTAATGCAAAATATAATTGAAAAAAACGTTTGCACATTAAAAAAAATTAGTCGACATTTGTTGCATCAAAAAATATTTTTTGCATCAAACTTATTTTTAGTACACGTATCAAACTTTTATCGTGCATCAAATTATAACAAGTTGAAAATTGAGTGCATAAAAAAATTTGTGCATTACAGTTTCGTTTTTTGTGCATTAAAAAAACATATAAAAATTAAAAATTAAAAAATACTTCTCACAACTTTTCTGTGAGCCAACATACACTATCTTGGAGAAAAATTTCGAAATATTTTGCGAAGTATTGATTTTTTTAAGTATTTTAAATTCTAACGGATATTTGTTTCTTCTATTTTACTAAAAAGTATATGGGCTTTGATTTTAGGAATTGGAGCGATATGCCATAGCTATGGAGAAGCCGAAGGAGGATTTGAGAAAGTTGATCGTGGATCCAACAATGGATTCAAATGAGAAATTAGGTTTGATTTATTCTGTGCATCGTCTCGGTTTGACATATATGTTCTTGCAAGAGATCGAAAGCCAGCTTGACAAGCTTTTCAACAAGTTTAGCATGCAAGATTATGAAGAACTTGATCTATACACTACTTCGATTAATTTTCAAGTTTTTCGACACCTTGGTTACAAACTACCTTGTGGTAAGTGTCCTTGACAAGCAAAATCACAAACCTTATAGAGCACTTTTAAGGAATGTACAATACAAGCCTATGTACGCCACTAAGTGCGTACTAATTAACAATAAATTTCTATAAAAACATGTAAATTGTTTTTTCTGATTGAGCAGATGTCTTTAACAAATTCAAGGATGCTAGCTCGGGTACTTTCAAGGCATCCATTACGAGTGATGTGAGGGGTATGTTGGGCCTATATGAATCTGCACAGTTGAGAATAAGAGGAGAAAAGATTCTTGGCGAAGCCTCAGTTTTTACTGAAGCTAAACTCAAGAGTGTAGTGAACACTCTTGAAGGTGATCTTGCACAACAAGTGACACAATCTTTAAGGAGACCATTCCATCAAGGGATGCCAATGGTAGAGGCAAGGCTCTACTTTTCTAACTATGAGAAAGAATGTTCCACGTATGACTCATTGCTAAAGCTTGCAAAGCTTCACTTTAAGTATTTGGAGCTACAACAAAAAGAAGAACTGCGAATTGTATCAAAGTAAGTGATCATGTATAAGCAAATGATATGCCAAATTATAAAAGTATATAATCTAACAATACTTATTTTTTTAAGGTGGTGGAAGGATATGAGGTTTCAAGAAACTACTCCTTATATAAGGGATAGAGTACCAGAGATTTACTTATGGATATTGGGTTTATACTTTGAGCCTCGTTACTCCTTGGCCAGAATCATCGCAACAAAAATAACGTTGTTTCTCGTGGTTTTAGATGACACATATGATGCTTATGCTACCATTGAAGAGATTCGCCTTCTAACAGATGCGATAAACAAGTACTACCATAGATAAAATCTTCATCCTATGTTTTCTCAATGCTTAAAATAGAATTGATTAATGCTCCATTATCTTTATTTGTTAACATATCTACTACGTATTTTCAGGTGGGATATGAGTGCTATGGAGCAAATTCCAGAGTATATTAGACCATTTTACAAAATTCTTTTAGATGAATATGCTGAAATTGAGAAGAAAATGGCTAAAGAAGGGAGAGCAAATACTGTTATTGCTTCAAAAGAAGCGGTATATATGATTACCATTCTTCAATGTGTTTAATACAAAACTCAGCTTAATCTTGATAGACACTGATATTTCCTTTTGTGACATAACTTTTAGTTCCAAGACATAGCTAGAGGCTACCTTGAAGAGGCTGAATGGACAAATAGTGGATATGTGGCATCATTTCCGGAGTATATGAAGAATGGATTAATCACTTCTGCCTATAATGTCATTTCAAAATCAGCTTTAGTTGGTATGGGTGAGATTGTTAGTGAAGATGCTTTGGCTTGGTACGAAAGTCATCCAAAGACTTTGCAAGCTTCCGAGCTGATTTCAAGACTTCAAGACGATGTCATGACTTACCAGGTAACACTTTGCAAGCTGCCTATATGTATTTTAGTTTTTTATAAGATGAGATACATCGAGTTCAACATTAGTTTATCTTCAGTGCAATGCTTTAACTAACACTATGAATTCGTATATTCTCTATGAAGTTTGAACGTGAAAGAGGTCAATCTGCCACTGGCGTTGATGCGTATATTAAGACTTATGGTGTCTCAGAAAAGGAAGCTATTGACGCGCTCAAGATCATGATTGAGAATGCATGGAAAGATATAAACGAGGGATGTCTAAAGCCAAGACAAGTCTCAATGGATTTGCTTGCCCCAATTCTTAACCTTGCAAGAATGATAGATGTGGTATACAGGTACGACGACGGGTTCACTTTTCCAGGAAAGACTCTGAAAGAGTATATCAATCTTCTGTTTGTGGGTTCTCTACCCGCGTAATAATGTATGAGAGAAAACATGTGATAATGTATGAGAGATTTTTCTCATCTTCTTTAATAAACATAACAAGCTAATTAGTATTTTGTTATCAACATGTATTTGTGCATGTAATTATTGTTTGGCATGTAACAATGAATAATTGAATATGTGGAAATTTAGACACCAAAGACAAATCTATTGTAAATTACCAAAAGCAAAGAAAGCAAGAGCTATTATTGTGTACAACATATTATATTAAAAAAATTAAGCCTTTCATTTTATGCTTTGATGTGTATCCTCCTATGTTCTAAGTGTTGATACTTTGGGGCATTTTATTAATCGGACAAATAAGATAGGTACAATGAGTGACCTCACAATATGATGCCAATCCTACTCAATGCCCCCTATAACTATTCATAATAAGGACGACAGCGCTGTTGCATGTATTGAAGGAGTGGGTCGAATAGGAACAAAAACCTTATAAAGGAGCGTTGTGCTGCGATGTTGCATCACTTGAAAGCTAGTGATGCAGCCATTATCTCTGGCTGTGTCGATTTGCTTATGTCACAGGGTGGCAGAGGAAGGGTTTTATATATACGTGGTTTGTGAGCCCATTGAAGAACTTAATTACGTAGATGATATAGGCCATTTATACATTATACCTCCTATACTTTTATTAGTTTTCATGGTTTTTAATAACTTTATAAATTTAATAATGCCACTTATACGTTATACCTTCTATACTTTTATTTTATAAAATTAAATAAAAGCTATATGTTGTTATTATTTATCTTTTATACAGTAAAACAATTACATCATTTCGAAAGTATTTTACTAAACTAACTTACTGGTAAAGAAATGGGTCAATCAGGTTGCTTTATTTTGACACGTGGCAAAATCGAACATTCTTGTTGGCCAATTGAAAGTCAAAATTGAAAAAAATTGATCAAACTTTGATAAATTTGGTAGATAAAAATTACAACATATATGTTGTTATAAAAAAAACAACGTGTATATGCGTAAGATTATAAATAGGGTGAAAGCTAAAGATACGTAACATATTTTTTTCAAATAAACAGGTCTACGCAATATATTTTCAAATAATCTTCGATCTAACTAATATGACCGGTTAGCAGCGGGTTACCAGGTCACCCTTGATTTTTAAAAGTTACACCGTCGGTCCCCCAAACTGGACCAAATTCACGCAGTTAGTCCTATTTTGGTAACGCTTGTTAAAAAAAAATTTTAAAAACTTTTAATTTTTTTTTTCTTAAAATCTACTTAAAATATATTTTTTTTAATTTATAATTTTGAAAAAAATGGATAAATATTTTTATACACTGTTTTTTACGTTTTTTTTTTTAATCTAATTTTAAAAAAAACGTAAAAATAAGTGTATAAAAATCAGATTAAAAAAAGAAAAGAAAAAAAAACGTAAAAAAAGGTTATAAAAAAAAATTATCCATTTTTTTTAAATCGGAATTTTTAAAAAAAATCAGATTTAAAAAAACGTAAAAAAAAAGTGTATAAAATTCAGATTAAAAAGGAAAAAAGAAGTGTATAAAAAAATTTATCAATTTTTTTTATAAAAAATTATAAATTAAAAAATATATATTTTAAGTAGATTTTAAGAAAAAAAATTTAAAAGTTTTTTTAAAAAATTTTAACGAGCGTTACTAAAATAGGACTAACTGTTATATGAGAGCATGGAAAAAATACAAGCTTGGAGCCGAAGACCTCAGAACTGTCATGAACATTGATCCTGGAAACAAGGTTGCAAGAAGTACCATACACCGCCTTACCAAATTGGCCAGCTAAGCAAAAGGATAAAAATGAGTATTGTCACGCACCCTTTCTTTTCTTTGTGCTCAAAAGTTTCATTATTATACTGCCTATAATATCAAAATTATGGGCAATAATCATATAAAAAGTTATTTGATGCCATTGGATTTTACAAGATCACAAGAGTGTTGTATTCCTCGTCTCATGTTGCATTATAGCGGTTTGTTTCATTTTGTTTTCTCATCTTTTATCTACTGTAAAATTGATTTGTGCTACTTGTTTATTTGACAATATACATCGTTTAGTCCCTGTCATTAATTCAGCTACATGGGATGTTTTCTCACCTGATATATCAAATAAGGCGAAGGATGTGTATATCGAGATGCAGGATGAAGGGTGTGTTTTCCCAGATGAAGTTCACTTCCAAATGCTGAGTCTGTATGTTGCAAAACAAGAATTTTGTCTTTCC
>BPTQ01000007.1:342860400-343098655 GCA_019973895.1 Chrysanthemum seticuspe | reverse complement strand
AAAAACTATCATACCTGACACTAACAATCTTTAATGTCTTAAAATGGTCCGTATCTGTCATCTTTCAAAATTGAATCTTGCCACGTCTTTCCCCAAATTTTTCTAAATGATTTAAATCAGTTGGGATCACAAATCTCAAATGGTTTGATATTTCTGATCGGGGTAGAGATCGTGTTTTAAATCTCAAATCTGTTTTAATGGAATCAGTTTTAGTCCTTTAGAGGCACTCCTGCCTCCATGTGCCAAACGATTTCAATATACATAATACACATGTTGAGGAGGAGGATTTATCCAAAAACCAGATGAGTATTTAAACAAGGCCACATTTTCTCCCATGTTTTCTAAACCTAATTAAATCACTTGGGATCCAAAATCTCAAAGGATTTGATATTTTTGATCGGGGGAGAATTTGTGATTTAATAATGAAATTTGATAAAAGTTGATCGTTTTGATTCAGTTGTGCAGGCTGCTCTCTCATATGTGCTAAACGCTTTCGAATCTCGAAGCACATATTGAGGGGGAGCAAAACCATCGAGGTACAAAAGTTTTTTAAAATAGATTATAAAGTACCTTGATTGTGTTTTCAAATGGTTTTCTTAATGGATTTTGTGATTGTGGATGTGCTTCAAAAGAACTCTTGCCTCTATGTGATAAAATGTTTTAAAATATCCTATGCACATATTGAGGGGGAGAATTTTACCAAGAAAATCAAATGGCTTTTTCGTATGAAAATTGTGATCAAAGAAAATATTTCAAAGTCCTCTTGCCTCCATGTGCCAAACAATTTCTAAATCACACGCACATGTTGAGGGGGAGGTTTTTCTAAATGATCAAAACTATTAAGGTACAAAATACTTTGATCTCGTATCACAAGTACCTTGATTGGTTTTCCAAATGATTTTTCAATTGGTTTTAAGGAAGAATGAACTGTACCAAAAGACCGACCAATTTACTTTATGCATGGTGTTATAAGGATGGTTAGGTTAGGTATTAGTTCCCACGATCCGCCAGAACCGGAGGGATCTACCCAGGGACAATCCACTAGATAGTGTAGAGTCCTTAGGTATATTGAAAAAAGGAGAAAAGTGAGATACGGGAAGAGTGCGGACTGAGACAGAGCTAGTACTGGAATAAACCCAACAAGGTTCTAGTTATGAAGTCTCGGTAAGCACTGAAGGGGTTGAAGAATGAAAAAGAACTGAATGTGAAAAAGGGTGAAAAGAAATAGCCCTCCATCAATTCAACCTTAGGGCAGTAACCGGGTTCAATACATATGCTACTGGTTGTTACTAAGGTAACACTGGTATTGAAGACAAGACGTCATGGACCCAGTGACGCACTGCACTAAACTTCCCAAGCCACTCAAGTTCCTCTTAAAAGGGCTTGTTTCATTCTCACGGGGAACCGACATAATCTATCGACTTTCTCTTAGAGATGGTTGATATTGAAGTAGGAGACCCTCTCCCTAGTCTCCGGCACAGGAACCAAATGTGGACTATTGAGTCTAGAGCCAAGAGATCATCCACAATATCTCGTTAGGACACTAAATTCTTGAAGACTTGCTTTTTCACACAATGTGGAAAGTAAGTATATATTAAGAGTCCTACGCATTATCCTTGTGGTATTGCCAGAACATCCGAGTGATATGTAAAAATATTCACAATGAAGATGGAAATCCTTCTAGAGCCAACATCATACAAGCTCTTGGTGGGTGACATGTGAGATCTTTTCAAAAGATTAAGCTTGTGACAACTGGATAGAAACGATGGGGAGATTCAATCTTGAATCAACCTTGGTCCAGGAATGGAATTGACGTATACTTTTGGAAAAACCATTCGATGTGCAAACCTTCTTTTCTCTAGCACGTCGAATGTGTACTTATGTTTTCAAATTCAAAAAGTATCTCTGATTGAAAAATACTTTTAGAAAAACCGTTCGATGTGCGAATCTCTTCTTTTCGCTAGCACGTCGAATGTGTACTCGTTCTCTAATACAAAAAGTATTTTGTTTGAAAATTGATCTTTCTCATAAAACCTTCGTTGTATTGCAAAACTCTTTCTTCGAGCAATACGCGATTGTTTTCAAATCATTTTTCATCAATCAGTGAATCTCAATTCGCTGGTTCACTCACTCCGTGTTGTCTTCTTTGAGACGTTCCGGTTTGAGAACAGCTAGAACAGCTGCGAAACCCTGTCAAGGAGATTCTTAGGAATCCTACCTGATCACAGGCAGTATTTATACTGATCAACGGGGAACCGTGGGCCGTGTACCTCAATTCAGCGAAAGTGATCAAAGACACTTTCGTGTGTTTTATTGCTAATTGTTGTTTGCAGGTACATTTGGACGGTTGCAGCTGATCAGAATTGAGGAGTCAATCCAAAGCCGCATGCTCACATCATCCACACTTAATTTGAAGAAATCATGACTGGTGCATATCTACATAACCTGGCTCTGATATTTCATACTATGCTTATGCTTCGCTGCTGCAAATATCATGAACCAGTAAGGCTTCCGCTACTCTGTTGGAAAGATGTCATGATTCAAAAGTGTGAGCATGTCGGTCCGAAAGTCACAACTTCACATGATGGCAACACAACTATGGATGATCCAGAGATTTACTGTGGCTGATGATCTCAAAGAAAGCTCGAAGATCATCAAAGATGTGGATCAGTTAAAGGCCTCCACTAAAAATACAAATCAATGCGGACTTTGAAGATTCGCTACTAATGCACAAAGATTGCGGAAATGAAGAATTCAAGTCTACGAGCTCAAGAACAAAGTCAAGAATAGAATGCTAGGATTCGAAATGTAAAACATGGGGTGACCTCCCTTAGGGGGAGATTGTTAGGAATTAGAAAATTCCTTAGTGAAGTGTCGGTCACCCCAAATGTTATCTAGCTTAAGTTGGCTCGTAGACTTGTCGTTATTTACGTTATTAAGTTGTTTATTAGTTAGTTTGTAGTGTAGTTTAGTTTAGAGCAACACCGTGGAGGAAGGACGGGTCTTTACCCATTGTATCCCTGATCCACAGGCCGATAGGAGGTCGTATTTCATGTAACTATAAATACCCCTTCCATCCATGGAAGGGGTGGTGATTTCAATCTAATATTCTACAATTTGTGTAAACCTCTAGCAAGAACACCCTCTCTCTCTACTTTCTCTCTCTAAAATGGATAACATGTACTTTGATCTCCCAAGACCACCCGAATCATCTAACACATAAATATACGATCCTACAACTAATGCATTCAAACAAAAATTATGAATTTCTACAAGAAAATTCAGGTTTACAGTTTAGATAGACGCATATATCATGCTTTGTTTAAAAACTTTGTTGTTTGATTGTTCAGATGTAGGATCACGTGATCACCCAAGTCAAGTATGGGAAGCTTGGTTAATATTATTTGTTGGTCCCGATATGAGTAAACAAATTATAACGAAATTGCAATATATGAATAACTTGTCAATATGTCTAACTATCGAAATCTGTAACATGTTCATCTATATATAGGTTTCTAAAGGGCATGTCCAAACGACATGTTGGTTCTGAAAATAACTAACATAACTATAATAACTGCTAATCGGTTATTAAGAATGTAATAAGCAACTTTGGTCCTTCATGTTTCTTGTCTTGATAAATGGAGCAGTAGATCGAGATTACTTGCTCACATTCTCCTCCTTAATCTTGATCGTTGCTTCGTCCTAAGTTTTGAACTCCAAGCATTTGTCGCATAGTCACGAACTTGAGTCTTGGTAATGCTTTAGTTTAGATATCTGCTCTCTGAAGTTCTCCACTTACGTGTTCTACTTTGATATGACCATTCTCTACGCATTCCCATATGAAATGATAGCGAATGTCTATATGCTTGCTTCTTCCATGAAATACTGGGTTCTTGACGAGTTGTATTGCTGATATATTGTCAACTCTGAGCGTTATCTTCTTTTCTTCTAATCCAGTTAATTCACTGAGTAATCGTTTCAGCCATAGGGCTTGACATGCTGCTGCTGTAGCCGCCATGAATTCTGATTCACATGATGAGAGCGCTACTGTCGGTTGCTTCTGAGTACACCAAGTAATAGGTGACGCTCCAAAGTAAAATACTATTCCAGTAGTTCCTTTTCTTTGATCTGTATTAACTCCATAACTACTGTCGCTGTATCCTGTAATCTTGCAGCCTCCGTCTTTCTTGTATATTACTCCATGGTCTTTCGTTCCTTTAATGTATCGGATTACTTGTTTTAATGCCTTCAGGTGATGATCCTTTGGGTCTTGCATAAATCTGCTGAGTAGTCCGACTGAATAACTAAGATCTGGTCTTGTATGCAGTAAGTATCTGAGACTTCCAATTAAGCTTCGGTAATAAGTTGCGTCAACTGGGTTTCCATCTTCCGCCTTGACCAACTTAGTGCCGGGGTCCATCGGTGTCTTCGTGTCATTACTGTCTGTCATGGTTGTTTCTTTCAAGATCTTGTTAATGTATCCAGTTTTCTTGATTGTAATCTCTCCTCCTGTCTGTGTAACTTCTATCCCAAGGTAATATGCTAGCAACCCTAAGTCGCTCATTTCAAATTTATCTTTCATCTGGGATTTGAACAAATCTACTTCTTTCTTTGGAGTGCCTGTGATTATCAAATCATCTACGTATACTCCGACGATAAATGTAGAAGTCTTGCTTCTCTTTGTGTAGATCGCTTGTTCGAGATTACATTTCTTAAAGTCTAATGACTTTAATGTTTGGTCAAGCTTCACGTTCCAAGCTCTCGGTGCTTGTCTTAAGCCATACAAAGCTTTAGTTAGCTTGTAGACTTTTCCTAGGTTTCCTTGTTGAATGAAACCTTCAGGTTGTGTGACATAGACTTCTTCCTTCAATTCTCCATGTAAGAATGCTGATTTTACATCCAAGTGGTGTACTTGCCATCCATTATATGCTGCTAGTGCTAATATCAATCGAACTGTCTCTATCCTAGCAACTGGTGCAAACACTTCATCGAATTCTATTCCCTGTTCTTGTACATAACCTTTTGCTACTAATCTTGCTTTATACTTTATGATCCTTCCTTGTGCATCTCTTTTGGTTTTATAAACCCATTTGAGTCCTATTGCTTTCTGATTTTCGGGCAATGTGGTGAGGGTCCATGTGTTATTTTTGTTGATTGAATCTAATTCAATTTCCATGGCCTCAATCCACTTCTCATCTTTTGATGCTTCTTTCTAATTACGGGGTTCTTCTTCTGTAAAGAATAAACTCGGTGCTTCTACTTCACGTGCAGTTTGGTAGATTTCCGTAATATCCTTTAAACCTTGTATAGGTCTGTGATCAAATCTAGGATCTGAGCTCTCTAATGAGCTTATAGTAGCTCTTTCTTCATCTGAGTTAGGGTTGAAAGTATATGATGGTGGTGTGATTGGTGAGGGTGGATCTGGTATAGGTTCTTGTTCTTGATACGTGTTGTCAGTGTTTTCTATGTTGATTGGTGTAGGATTATCATAGTCAACTCCATCTATTACAAAGGTAGTCCAAAACGTATCTTCAGTATTCGTATCCTCTTCATTATTATTCCAATCCCACGGTTTCGTTTCCATAAACTTTACATCCCTACTAACATGTTTCTTCTTTCCTACTGGATCATATAGCCTACATGCTTTTGATCCTTCTTCAACTCCTAAGTAAATCATTGGAATGCTTCTATCATCTAACTTTTTCAAGTGAGGTATCGTAACCTTAGCATAAGCTGTGCATCCGAATATTCTTAGGTATTCTAGGTTTGGTTTTCTGTTGTAGAGGGCCTCATATGGTGTTTTGTCTTTCAGGGCTTTCGTTGGTACCCTGTTGAGTATGTAAATGGCGTGCCTTACTGCTTCCGCCCAAAAAGTTAAGGGTAACTTCATTGCTTTCATCATACTCCTAGTTGTTGATAACACTGTTCTATTTCTCCTCTCTACTACACCATTCTGATGTGGTGAGTATGGTGCTGTCAATTGTCTCTCAATTCCATTTTCCTTACAGTACTTGGTGAATTCATGTGATGTAAATTCACCTCCTCTATCAGTTCTTAGCATCTTGATTTTCAACTTCAACTTTGATTCGATCTGGTGTCTAAATTCCTTGAATGTGCTAAACGCTTGATCTTTCGAGTTTAGAAAGTAAGCCCACATAAAACGTGTGCAGTCATCGACTAATAAGAAGATGAGCTTCTTTCCGGAGTATGTTGTTGGACTTATGGGACCACAAAGATCTCCATATACTAAGTCTAACGGGTTCTTTGATCTGAATTTAGCTTGGTTTGGAAATGGTGTTCTGATGTGTTTTCCTAATAAACATGCATCACAGATTTGTCATGTATGCTTTATTCTTGGTATTCCATCCACTAAACCTTTCCTTGTCATTTTATCTATTGCATCAAAGTTCAGGTGACCTAATCTAGCATGCCATAACCATGCTTGGTCATCTACGTTTGCTAAAAGACATATAGGTGCTACTATATGCAATCTAATACTGTAAAGTCGATTCTTAGATCATTCTACTTTCATCAACAACTTCTTGTTCTTATCATACAAAGTCAGTAAGTTTCCATCCATGATGATTTTGCAACCTATTTCGGTAAGTTGTCCTAGACTAAGTATGTTGCTCTTGAGGTTTGGAATGTAGTAAACATCCGAGATCATTTTCTGTTGTAAGTTTCTACATCATAATAGTATTGAACCTCTACCCTTTATCTCTACATACGATCCATCTCCAAAACGAACACGTCCAGTAATGTTTTCGTCAATATCTTTAAAATGGCCTTTGGTGCCTGACATATGGTTACTTGCACCATTGTCTAAATACCATATGCTAGCATCTGTCGTAGCATATTTTTGGGGTTGTACTTGTTCTTCATTTAACAAGATTTCTTTAGTTTCATGTGTAGCCATTAGCAATGATGGTTCATCGTCTTCTAAGATAAGGTTTGACTGTTCTTGAGTTGTTGATGGACTTCTACAATCCTTCTTGTAGTGTCCGAGTTTTCCACAATTATAGCATGTGATTTTGCTCTTATCCCATCCTTGTTTTCCATTATTTGACTTATATGAGTGGGATGAGTTTCCTCCATTCGAGTTGTTTCTATTTCCCTTATTCTGCCAGTTTCCACGTGAATAGTTTGATTTACCTCTATATTTTGTAAATCGTTTCTTATTTCTAGAATGTTCGCCTTGTGCGAATAATAAGTTGTCCTGGCCATCTACTTGTCCTCCCTTTCGGAGTTTTATTCTCTCCTCGAATGCCTTAAGTTTTCCTGTGATCTCATCTAACGTAATGTCATCGAGATCATTCGTCTGTTCTATGGATGCTACTATTTGAATGAATCTATCTGGTGTGGAGTCTAATAGTTTTCGAACTAAAAGTGATTCATCCAACTCTTTTCCTAATTCTTTTGCCTTCGTGGCGTAGCCGTTCAGTTTGGCTGTAAATGCATCCACCGTTTCATCCTCCTTCATCTGAAGAGTCTGAAATCCAATCATCAATGATTGTAATCGTGCTTGTTGCACTTTTTCTTCTCCAACGTGTCTCTTTTTCAATGAATCCCATAATTCTTTTGCAGTTTTGCAACTTGCTACTTGTAAGATCACATCTTCGGTTAACGCTTGATATAAGAAGGCGGTTGTTGCCTTATCCTTCTTAACATCTAATTGTGTATCAGCCTTAGGTTCTATAGTTTCCCATAATCCTTGTGCTTCTAGTATCACCTTAATTTGTATGGTCCAAACTGTGTAGTTTGTGATTTTGAGTTTTGGGCATTGATACTGTGTCATAGGGGTTACGGGTTTTGGTGCAGTGTTACTTCCACTTGCGTCGTCACCGGGCATTTTGATGGTGCTTATGATCTTCACTTTCTACTTCGTATAGGGATTTCTAACTAGTGGTATCACTTAATACTTACGGGAACAGAAATAGTTATCCGGGAATCCTAATATGAAATTATGGATTTCTAATAGTATGAACTAAATATCTATACTATAAATATGAAAGGAAATCCAAAAAGTTTAAGATTTTTCGTGTGACCTGTTTTGTCACTTGCGTATTCCCTTCTTGTCGGTACTAGAGTATACCAACTATTGTCTTTCTTTTCCCTTGTATCACGTTGTCCTTACTTTTGTATTGGACTTGCTTCCTTTATCTCCAAGTCTCGAACTTTTGTGTCGCCTTGCTTTATTTATCTCCAAGTTTTCGAATAAAACACAAAATGATTCAGAAATTAGTCTCGGTAATTTCTTCCAAAAGACCAAGCGAGTTGCTTGTCTTTGTTTTACTACTCGACGGTAGTATGTCAACAAGTGGTGTCCTTGTTGCCTTCGTTGCTTGTCCGCGTTCAAACAATACTCCTTCTTCTTTATTCCACACCGTATCTACAACAACCTACAGAACTACCAACGGTATCCTTGCGAGCAAATGATCAGGATGCTCCTGTTGTTGTCTCTCTTTTGTATTGCGAGCGTTTTTCAAAAACAGTTTGATATGTTTTCTGGTTCGGTATACCTTCTTTTCTTCTCAAGCAACGTCCTCTCCTTTTTCACGTACGTCTTTCTTTTCCACTTTTGTCTCAACAAAAGGGCTGTTTTCTCTCGTTGTATGATTGAACGCCAATAATTTAAACAAAGTTTCCTTTGTCTTGTTCTCGTTGCGTCCAGAATCAAACCAACAGAAAAATACCAAGTCACCACAGTTTTGTGGCTTGTCGAATGCAATTTCTTACACAAGTACGGTCGTGCACTACTTTCCTTGCGTTATCAAGTTATCCAGGCAGCGTATGTAATGATAATACGTTGCGTCTTTTCTTCTTCTTCTTCCTGAAACAAAGTTTCAGCGCGTCTTAGACGTTTTCTGTGGTTCCTTCTTTCTCGTTCAAGAGTTTCTGGTTTTTGTTTTGTACTCGTTAATCAACAGAATTTGTTTCTGTTTTCTGGTTCGGAATCTTGTGTTTAAGATGATGGTTGTATCGATGTAACGAGTGTATGGACAAGGCTCTTGATGCCAAATGTTGGTCCCGATATGAGTAAACAAATTATAACGAAATTGCAATATATGAATAACTTGTCAATATGTCTAACTATCGAAATCTGTAACATGTTCATCTATATATAGGTTTCTAAAGGGCATGTCCAAACGACATGTTGGTTCTGAAAATAACTAACATAACTATAATAACTGCTAATCGGTTATTAAGAATGTAATAAGCAACTTTGGTCCTTCATGTTTCTTGTCTTGATAAATGGAGCAGTAGATCGAGATTACTTGCTCACATTATTGACTTGCTTTCTACATTGATAGGCACATGCCGATATTCAAGGACTGCACTTTCTGCCATTTAATCCTATCGATAAGCGGACTACATTGATTTATTTTGGCAACCAGGGTAACATGCATAAATTTAGCAAAGGTGACTCCGCACAGGTATTTGTGCCTCTTTATGACGACATCATTGTAACCAAATGCACAACATATTTATGTGAAAATGGATTCATAGTTTATACACATATAACTTTGTCTTCTTTTTAATTGGGTTAGATCTTAAATCTTGCTCACAACAATCACACATAGAACGAAGAGTTCGTGGTGCTATTGATGAGTTTGCAGACGAAGGGTTACAATCACTTGCTGCAACTTACCAGGTAATTCATAAAAACGTATTTACTTTTATGGGTATTCTTAATCTACATTCTTTGGATAGCTGTAGTTGGAAACTGATAGCACATAAGCGCTTTAAAATGAACAGTAAGCTATAAGCACTTGCAATTAAGCAATTTATTACAAGCATTTGTTTTACTAATAGCATTGGAAAAATTACTGTTATTGGTAGCATAAGATAATATATTGGTTCTGTATCTACGGAGTATGATAGACAGTTGCTAGAATCAGCAATAAGAGTATCGTAGAATCTTATTATTATTTGTTAATTTAAATAGTTGTCATACCAACTCATATTATTATTAGTAAAATTATGAAAGTGTGTTTGGTATGTTTGGTATCTCTATTTTATCACTTTAACTAAAAACTCCGTAGACGGAAAAATGATTTTTATATAGACCATGGTTGTTTGTTGTTATTACTTAAATTGGATAAGATATTTTAATGTATGATTTTTTTTTAGATAACCTAAACACATCTCAAGGATCAACCAACGCCATCAGCAACAATGCGTCTGCGTTGTAGTCTGCCTCAAGCTGATCTTAGAAAGCAGTGGCAATGGGAGTCGAATGCTTAGATTTGTGTGAGGAAGCGAGAATTATGATAAAGAAAATGGTGATGGCATTGATGATGTCAGAGCTTTGAAGCAGGTAAAATTGTGGTATTGTCATAGAAAATTACATGATATGCCCCAAATCTTACTCAACCTGTCTTACGCGACTCATTTTACCAACTTTACTTCTGATTGTGTTAAGATTTGATGTTTAGTTTTGTTTTCAGGCACATGTAGGAGTAGCTTTACTGAATGCAATAACCCTTACCAGAAACAAAGCCCGCATAAGAAGCAGAGCCTAATAAGCCAAAGAAACCAAAGTCCACTTGCTCATGACAAAAAGTATGAGGAGATATTAAGAAAGAGTCCTTAACATATTTCTTTTTTAGCTACGTAAAGTTGTTATATTTGATTGCTATGATGCGCAAATATGTAAATGTAGATCATGAGCCAACATATAACATGGCTAGATTTTATAAATGGTTCACAGAGGTAAATGCTTTTTTACGAATAGAAGCTTTAGATTACTGCATTTGTCATTGGTACTGAATATAAATATATTTTTTAGATTTTGAATTTACTGTCCTTGATTTATAGATAGGGAGTTTACTCATATAATAATACTCCATTTTTCACAAGACTGCACATAAGCTGACCCCATTGAAACAAATAGTGTTTTGGCATTTTTTTTGCTTATGATGAGATAAAAATATGACTTTCAAGCTTTCTATTATGTGGGAAAAAGTATATGTCTTCAAAGATGGTTAATATATATAGCTCATAACATTATTATTAGTTATGTCAATCTTCTTCCTTATGTGTATATACATGAAAACAAAGAGGATCAGTTCATTATAACTATGCTATATGGAAGATGTTGTTAGGACTATTGGATTGATGGTTTTGTTTAACCTTAGATCGAAAAGGATACAAATTCCAAGACTTAGAAACAACAACGCACATAGCATCTTGACTTTAGCCTTAAATTCAGCAACTTCAACTTGATTCATTAAAACTGAGATGTGAGCAACATTGTGTTATTGGATGTGACACCACTATCTCTTGGGTTAGAAACATTGGGAGGCGTTATAACAATGATTATTCCAAGGAACACGAAATTGCAAACCGGCAAATCAGAAGTTTTCTCAACTACAGTGGATGGGCAAACAAGTGTGGATACGTATATTCACACAAATATAAATATAAACACACATATATTCACACAAAAAACACGACACGACAAACACACATATAAATATAAACGTTAAGATAAATATATTATAAATCCACTTACAAAATGAATATGAATTTATAAATTTGATTTATTTAGTTATTAAATTATATTACTATATAATTAGATATTATTATATAATAAAACCGGTTCGGTTTTTGCGGTTTGGTTTTTGGACAAAAACCAAAACCGAACCGCATTTTTCGGTTTCTGAAAAAGTGAAAACCGAACCATCAATTTTTAGTTTCGGTCGGTTTTTCGGTTCGGTTTTTTCGGTTTGTTTTGTTCACCCCTACAAAAAAGATACTGTATTTGATAAAACCCGGTTTTATAAAGAAAACAGGGCTCTAATCGATTTTTAGATAAAGCCCAATTTTGTAAAAGAAAACATGGCTCTTTATAAGGAATAGGGCCCGGTTTTTAGGATGAAAACGCAGCTTTAAAGTTTTTCAACATAGAGCCCGGTTTTATAAGAGAAAACATGGCTCTATACCCTTTTTTATAACACGCAATCCCTTTAGAGCATGTTTTTCACTAAAATCGGGCTCTATTAAGGGGGCTTTATTTCACAATGTGTAGTAGTGTGAGTCTCGAGAAAATTGCTTAAGGGATACATTGGAGTCATCAGATAAGGTTGAGTTTTCCGGTAAAGTTTTTTTTTTTTTTTTTTTTTTTTTTTTTTTCTTAAAGATGATAACACATTTTTGTGCTTTTTTTTACCACTTTGGTCCTATGCAGTAACATCTTTCTTTTTGGCTGTCATTCAATTATATTGAGGTCAATATAGTGGGTTTTTATTAATAACTAATATGAACCTGAAAACATAGTTGTGAGATTGATTTACTATTTGTCAAGAATAGATATCTTATTAATTTTTTGAATGTGCATTAACTATAATCACTAAAATGGGTTATGTGAAAATTTTATCCTACTATAAGTTTAAAATATAGATGCTAAGATCTTCAGATAAGTTTATACTGACATTAAATTGTTTAAATTCTTATACAACACAACTTAAGATTTACCTTTTATGGTACTTGGCAGACATACATGTTCAAGTGGGTTGGCTTATTTGTATTGAAATTTACTGTGTACATGTGTTGTGTGATGTCATATACATCGTATATGACATTATTTAATGTCTCCAAATCTTTTAATACTGTAACCCTCTTCACTAGCATTTTTATTCGATATATTTTGTTCGGATGACAGAATCGCCATTTTCTCTCTACTCAACTGTTGTGATTGACAAACGCCATGGTTTTAACAAGGTATTGTGGAACATGACTCTTCATGTATTTAAAGCTCTTTAATTAAATTTATACTTGGACTATAAGCTTAGATTTCTACTATAAGTAAGCTATTTGATTGTTAACACATGGTATTTGTGGTTACAGCAAACGCTTTGGTTGTCCATTTGACACATGATCAAGGGCAAGTTCTTGGTTGTCATAATATGACCACCCATTGTCGCTGCTATTATTCTGATTGTACGGTATTGCTAGCTCTATTGTTCGATCAGATATTATGTTTTCTGTTGCACATATGCTGAAGCAACACTCTTCTCTTATGTTTGCAGAAAGCTATGCGTTAACCAAACATTGGGCATCAAAAAAACTTCTAGACGACTACCGTTAATCAGTGTTAGGAAAGGTAATAAAGAAGCACGGAGGGGAATGGAAGTCCATCTACAAGGAGCTTTATTTCTTAGATACACCGTCAAAATTTTTCTCTCTCTTTTGTTTAGATTATTTGGATGAACACTGCAAAGAAAGTGCCATGTATTGGTTAAAGAGTGAACCTGCTTGAACGATGGACAGAAAGATGTGTAGCGTTTTTGCTTTTGTTTGGGTCAAATGTGCAGTTTTTAGGTAAGCTTATTTAAGTTGCTTAACCTTTTTATTTTATAACCAGTTTTAATAGCTTATGCGCAATAGTTTTGAAATTAACATGCAATGATCATGAAAACAATACTATATTGATCATGAAAACACCAAATGTTCGTCTATTATTTACTTTAAAAAAATACCGTGTAACGATCACCGACGTGCTACAACGCCCCACCGCGAAGAATTGAGAGTTCCACATGAATCTCAACATGGTGATCGAGTAATGGAGTCAATAGTTAAAAAAGGTGACATATTTATAAACTACACCCAAAACTATCAACAATACAATACAAATGACATGTGTTATTTAAAACAAAATTTACCCAAACAATTTAGCAAATAAGGAAAAAGCTTTATTTATTATAATTTATTTTTTTAATTAAAAAAAGAATTAATTATTGCATAATAAGGAAGATTTAGTTTTTTTGAAATACATATTTCCCTACTAAATGTTGCGTGTTTAACTAGAATCCCCATTAAGGGTTTTGCTTTAATAACTCAGCACAACTAGGATTTAAAAATTTTATTAAAAAAACATCGTAAGTTTACGAGAATTCTAAGAACACGTACTCGAGCTATCATAATCGTGTATCTTGGTTTATAAAATTTCGTTTAAAAACTTATTGAAAATAAAACCTTATGTAACCTAATTACGTCATCAAAAAAATAATTAAAACACGTAACACACTAGAATATAATTATAAAGTAAACTAAGAAATTAATGATATCAAATTTAAACAATAAAATTTAATAACTCTAAACAAAAACACTAACAAAAACCACAAATCAAATTATTTACCTGCTTTTATTCATTTAATGGATTATGATAACATCAATTATACATCTTAAACATTTCATTTAACTTTTAATTACTTTTTAGTATATATTTTATCAACAAAATCATAAAAATAAAAAACAAAAGTCATACCCGTCCATCGGACGGGTTTTGACACTATATATATATATATATATATATATATATATATATATATATATATATATATATATATATATATATATATATAGGGGAGGGTTAACGTGAGATCAAGCTTAAAGTTGTAAAAATAAGATCAAGTTTAAAAAACCAATAAAACATTTATAAATAACAATTTTAGCAATAATACACATAAAAATGATATTTTAATACAAATTAACATTTTAGCAACCGATAACCAAATGATACATGAGTTTAGATTAGTGATACACCTGATACATATTATACTAATAAATATTCCAAAGTCTGATACACATACAAAAACCTGATACACATTATACTTCTAATCAAAGTGTATCACCTAGGTTTCGTAAATTTTAAAAAGAAATCTATCGAAACTTTAACAATTTTAGTTGTAGTTAATAGAAAATTTATTTTTCTTGTAAGGAGAGCGTCGCTTGTTAAATTTTAGTTCGATCTCATTTTAACAACTTTAAGCTTGATCTTATTTGATCTAGATTCTATATATATATATATATATATATATATATATATATATATATATATATATATCTACAAAAATTATATTAAGTAATTATCTTTTTAAAAACTTATTATACATAAAAAAAATTACGCCTCTTTTAAAACAAAAATAAGATTTTAGGGTTAGTCTTCTTCATTAGTCACGTCTCAATTCATAATATACATGGATGTTTGTATATATCTTTGTGCATGCATCTACTTGTCACTGTATGTCAACATATAATTATTTGTGTTAATGTTTATGTCCTGCTTTATTAGGAATGGAAGAATATTGGGAAAACTACTTGGAACATTGTAGGTAACATTGATCTCACCATCTTTTGCATATGCTATTAATGAGTATTTTATATATGTCAATTAGCTTACATGACGACTATGGGTCTTTGCTCACGGGAGGTTGTGGATTTTTATTTGGCTGCGAATTAAGAATATAAGATCAACTTTGTGTCGTAAGTCATCAATACTTCTTAAATGGTATGTACATGCCTTTTATCATAGTATGAATTGAGCCATGTTCATCTTTTATTTTCTTTCTTTTATGAGATTGTCCAACATATCTTGATTGATGTGCCAAGTAATAAGTTATGCATCTCATTGCAAACTTCTGATAAATAGGTAAGCAACTCAGTTAGTGTTGTGTTTAAACATGTAATCACATGTGACTAATTCATAATTAATTAAACACACACATTCGTAATAAACAAAACAAATATGTCGAGTCAAACTTACAAGTTAGCCACATAGTATCAAGATTATGTTTTTACTACCTTTGTATAGGTCTTTCATTGAGTACGGAATGAACCTCTGTAATACTCACAAACCCAGCTGTAAAAGAAGAGTAACAAGTGCGATAATTGTACGGTCTTCTTGATAATAAACTTTTCCGATTATACTTATTGCAGTCACACGAGTAAATCTTATTTATGGTGAGCAGGTAAACAGTTGTGACAACAAGCAACATGTTCAATGAATTCTTGAAGCAGAAAGCTACAAAGACCATTGTCTATTATCGCCTTATCCGAAAGAGAGAAACATCTTACCTGTTGCGATAGCCACTGCTTCTCTAAAAATGGTTAGTCATTATGTCTAATGTCTATTCATGTCTTTTGGTTGTTAGATTAGATGAGATATTTCATTTGGTATTGTTAAACGAGGTCAATTTTGATAGGTTACTGGAGAAAAATGTAGATTGGAATGTTTTTGAATCGGGTCAGGAACCATTTGTGGGATCAACCCGTGTTGTTTTGCAGGTTAATTTACTTAGTCCTGTCATATTAAGTTAATGCCAATTTGTTTTCTATTAAAGTTTATTTATAAATTTCGTAACTGAAATTTAGTTTTGGTTGCAGACAAGCCTCGGAAACTATTGAAGGAATTCCTTGATAGCAATAACAGTGTTTTCCTGTGTTGCGTAATGTGTTAGCGCGTTAAAGGAAATATGCAATGTGACTAACGCTTGGTGATCGTCTTCATGCCGTCACTGATACGGTAAGAACCCTGTATTTAGTGTATATAAGGATTTTAAACTCACATGTAACATCTAATTTTATGCAGCAGCCGCGGTTGCTAATGTAGGAATAGGAACGTTACTCAATATTAGGCTTACTCGGGAGTGTACTTACGTGTAATAAAAAATTTCCAACAACACGAAAAAATAAGGTATGTTGTTGCACCAGTTAGTTGTTTACGGTAATTTTGGGCACTCAAAGCTGAATGATAAGTTTTTTCGTAACGCAGAATGACAAATCCACAAAGAAGGTACAAGAAATTAAGTGAGGCAATTTGATAAGGTAACCTATTGTCTTCGCAACCATTTTGAACCAAAAGTTGTGCATCGAGATATTAAATCCAGTAATATACTAATAGATGAAGAATTGAATGCTAAACTCTCACGTGTAACATCTAATTTTGTGCAGAAGCTGCGGTTGCTAATGTAGGAATAGGAGCGTTTCTCAATATTAGGCTTACTCGGGAGTGTACTTACGTGTAATAAAATATTTCCAACAGCACGAGAAAATAAGGTATGTTGTTGCACCATTTTAAAGGGTCATGAATATAATGAGAGACCTTTAGAGAACTGGTATAACAATCGGTGTCCAGAATAAGATGTATTGAACTGTTATCATCTAGCAACACAGCTTCATTTTTCCATATTAAGGTTCATTTCACATGTAAATATTTACATAATCATAATCTCTCAAAGACTTTACAAAACTGATCTTATAATTGTCACAACTTCAAATCTCATAAGCACATCCAAACACTATCTACCCGTCATGTTTCGCTGAAATTTATTGACTTCAACTATTTCATTCTTTCATATATCATAATGACTTTCAAAATCAATGCCAAAAACGGAATACATATAAGAGAGTACTTACAGTCCAGAGAGTGAATACTCTTGTGTTTTTATCTCCATTAAAATCCAGACTGGCCTGAAAATGAGTAACATTTAAACATTGTATCACCAATTATCCAATATTATTACATTTTTGTATGAAAATTTCACATAATCATTTAAAAAAAAATCACAAAATGACAGGGCCGACCTTACTTTTTTAACCCGTTAGAGGACAATTGTAATGATGAGGAAAGCATGAGTTTTCAACCACATCATCCATGAACCATGCCTACAATACAAATCCAATAACACAACCCATAGTCATAGTCAACCCATTTTATTTATTAAAAAAAAATCAAAAGTTTATTATTTACCTGAATTTAGTGAAATTCAAAAAATTGTGGCTGATGCTTACTTACCCAAGTTAAGTCTTCCATAGGTGAATAACAATCTGAGGTTGTAGCACGTGCTGGAGCAGCGAATCCTGACATATAAGGATGAACTCAGAAGATGCCTCAACCATATATAAGTACAATACAGTTAATACATAGATAGAAAAAAGTGAGCCGGTTATATACACTGTATCAACAGCGTGCGACATGGGGCAGGAATTGAAACCGGAACATTGATTAGGCAGTGTATGTGGATACCCAGTAAGACCACATGAATGGCCTAAGTTCGTAACATTGTTGTTCCATGGTGAACAGCCACCCGAGGAAGGAGTGGGTACATCACGATAGTCTGTGTACTGAAATCCAGTATTTTCGGGTCTGAGTATTACAGCCTGTAAATAACAACAATACATACAAACAGAAGTATTAACAAACAACATATGCTACAAAACTTGGAACATAGTAGAGAGAAACACAACTAACCATAACAGTTTCCGCAGTGGGAACGGAGCAGTGGAAATGGATGAAGAACCACCATAAATTGGGTCAGTAACTGAAAAGCCAGTAGTGGATGCATGTTTCATTCCATGGTTAGGCAAATCCTCAAATGACACTCTTTACGGGTAGCTCAAGAATATCATATAAACTGGCTTATGACCTAAATGGTCGGATTAAATTGGAAGATGCAGGATTTGACTGGAAGATTCTTGGACCTGACATTCAAGAGGTTCAATATTTTCTATATTTTGGGCTATAAATTAGTAACTTTTCAGATTTATAAAATGACTTAATTGGCTTTGCTGTCACTATCTACAGGTGGATTACGTGTCATGGGTCTGTGATCAAGATGCATATGCATGTAGGTGTCACAAATGCTCAGCACAGTCATTGTTATTCATGCATTAGGATTGTCGCCCCTTGCTGTTATCTTATTATAAAACTTTTAAATTCTTATTATCGAGTATCTTAAAACCTTTTATTACAAATACTATATGCAGAACTGGGGCAAAACCTCACTCATAAGTCAACTGAGTGAACATGCTGGGAGGAGGAAGATTGATAATTGTATAGTTAAATAAACCTTAGGATCAATGTTTTCAGAATCAGTTCCAGCCAGAGCATCCCCACTAATTTTAAAAACAACTGTCCGCCATCTTGTATTTGTCACTGGTTTTTGATCCAATTAGTTACTGGACCACTCGGGCTAGAAGTTGCTGTTGCATATCTGCAAAAACATACATCAGATATATTGAAGCTTATAGTTAATATTTTTACGTCAAGAGTATAGTTAATAAAATGGTTGATGGGTCTAACTGTTTTGCTATTTTAAACATATTAGCTCTTGTGTCTTTACCTAACCGGTCTTGGTAAAAAGAACCGTGAAGCATTTCATTGTTTACATCATAATGCTTAAACCTACCTTTGTATCGGTTCACAAGACCTTTCAAACGATTTTCTACAGCGATGGCTAAATCATTTCTACCAAGATTTTTAACCCAATTTTGAATTGTGTCTTCAACATCCCAGAAGATGCAATGCCCACGAGCCTTAACGTTGTTATGACGACGAATAAATAACTTCTATTTTTGATATAGTTTTTTTTTTTTTTTTTTTTTTTTTTTTTTTTTTTTTTTTTTACAAAATAACATAAAACCTGTATAAGTAAGAATTTTCAAAACCTACTGATAGTTGCATATTTTAAATTCATTCTTATATTCTTAATGTGAATACATAAATCTAATTCGCACATATGAATTTGAATATCTGGCTGAAATGTTTGAATCCGATTCCATCTTTATGTGAATAAGAGGCGAGAAATCTGAATCTGACTCATATAAAGTGTTTGTTTTTGTAAAAAGTTGTCAAAATTTGTTAGATTATCATGAAAAAATTTCACCCATCACAAAACACGACTTGACATAAATACAACAATAAACGAATTATGGTTGCGGTTACATGAGTGGTCGACATAGGTAACTCATTTAATAAGATGTTTGGGATGACATTCCCAACCCGTTAAAATGTGTTTGAATTATGTTATAACGTTTCAGTACGAATTGTCACCAGTAACTTTTATCAACTTGTACATTTTTTATTTAACAAAAAATATGCGATGATTTTAATATCTTGTTCAATAAGATTTTTTAGCCTCTTAGTGGCTCTTGATGAGCAGAAAAACAAACACTCTAAATCTTAACCGTCTCTTACCGCCTCTTAATGACAGAGAAAAAACAATTACACCTTTTGGTCCAAACCTCTTACTGCGTCTTACTAAGTTAGAGTAAGAGGTTATTAAGATGTCTTTTTGGAAAAACAAACAAAACCTTAACCATAGTGGTATTCTTCTACAAATTAAAATCCCAATTAAAATCAAATTACATGTGACGTGCAATTAAAATCAAATTACATGTGACGTGATAATGTATATGTCGGAATCCGCCCTACACTACTAGCCAGCCGTTGTCATACGATAGTCGCAACTGAGTGAATGCACGCTAATAACGCACCTGGCCGACCCTATCTTAAAAGCTATCAACGATAAGCTATAAGGGACGGGCGAACAAATATATTCCGTCATTGGAGATTTATGCGCGGCCCTTCAGGATAAATACTTCGTCCCCGTACCTAAGCGATTTGAGTGGATTTCAAGTCACTAATCGCGTGACCCGCCCAAACGGGTAGGGAATATCTTATGAGAAAGGAATGTTGACCAACATTTTTCATAAAATGATACAACGTGGGAAACACGTGGCGACGCGGAACCCTAGGATGGCGGAAGTCACTAATCATGTGACCCCGCCCAAATGGGTGGGGAATATCTTATGAAACGGGTAGGGAATATCTTATGAGAAACCAGGTGTCCGGAGAGAAACATGCTATTATCCATTGGGTAATAGAGAGGATCGCAACCCGTGATCCGGAGGTAACGACAAAGAACCTCGCCTATAAATACCATACACTTGGTCATTGAGGGCTAGGTTCCAACACACACATAAACTCATACATATCGCTCTCACTCTCATTTTATCCCTCCAGGGGCTCCACAAACGATTACTTATTCTCACACATGAGGCTCACCGTAGGATCCCTCTCTCACGGTGAGACTAACAGTGCTTTATTTTAGCAGGTTAAAGCTCTTGAATATCCAGAACCAGGATTGTAAGACGAGCTCTCATCAATTTAGTGTACTAACAAAACCACGATAAATTCTATATCATGATGATGTGTTTAACCTGTTTCTTATTTGAGCCGATCAACTTAAACTCATTTAGTATATGTGATATCCATGCCTAAATGATACACTTAAATGCTTAATTAGTCATATGTCTAACAAGGAGCATAAGAGTATAATTAGTCCTGATTTCAACTTAACTTTATTGACTAGAAAGTTACTTAATGTGGCAAGTTGTTAAAGAATTGTTTGTTACGAACATAATCAAAAAGCATGACTTGGCATGAAATGTCAAGAGTATGTAGCCTTTTCAATTAAGTTACTGGTATATTTATAACTAGGATTTTTCTAACATGTGTCCCAGGGGCACATGTTAAGCACACAAAAAGGACGGCGGGGCCCACGAAAAATGACGTCTGACCCACAAAAAATAAACTTTTCAAATAAAATATGTGGGTCCGAACGTCCTTTTTCGTGAGTCACGCCGTTCTTTTTGTATGCTTAACATGTGCCTCCGGGGCACATGTTAGAAAAATCCTTATAACTATTGTGATTCACGCATTCATTTAGCATAAAAAACAACAATAGTTATTATTTATCTATAATTTTATATTTACATAGACATCGTAGCTACACATAACTAAATAAGCAATTTAAACAAACAATTCGTAAGACATACATGCAAATCAAATTATTATATATACTAAAAGGCAGGACCCAACTTTTGCAAATTCACGCATTTAATGCAAACTTTGACAACTTGGCGAAAACAGCCCCTGAGGTTCAAGTGGCGCTGCAAAGTAAGTCCTTTAACATTAAATGCAAAGTTTCGCAACTTGGCAAAAACAATCCCTGAGGTTTAAGTGTCGTTGCAAAGTAAGTCTTTTAAGCAATCCCGCTGCATCGCGCGGGTTTTCCGACACTCGTTTTTATGTAAAGAGATACATAAACATATTATGGATATATGGCCTAAGTCTGCTTACGAGTTTTGGTTATATCTATCCTCTAATACATATTAAGTGTGAAACCACCATTAAAAAGGCCTAATGTTTACGTAAGAGATAACAGAAGCTTGATTACATAAACATCTTACGACTAAGAAAAAGGTTTGGAAACAGTCACAAAATATCTCAGTTATTCAGTTAAACCTGGGAGTGATAAACGAGCTGATCAGAGTCCTAGCTTGTCATAGCTCGAGCTTGACTTACTTATGATTGTAAAGCTCAAGCTCTTTTCGAGCATTAAATTTTTAGCTCTGGCTTGGCTCATGACAAATTTCACAAGCTCAAGCTAAACGAAATAAAACTCTAATCAAACTCAGGTTGTTAAACACACTAAGCTATTACTCATTTATTTATTTGTGAGCTCGTTCATACATAGATATACAAATATTTTATAAAGCTCGTTTAGACTAGGGGTGCTCAACGGTCCAAAACCGGACCAAACCGAGACCGAACTAGCCCAAAACCTTAGACCGAGGACCGGACCGAATGTGTCTGGTTCGGTCCGATCCAAGAAGGCATAATAGTGGGGTTTTACGTAAGACCGGTCCGGACCGGACCGAGACTAAAATAAGGAAAAAATCCAAATCGAGACCGGACCGCTGGTCTTTTTCGGATTTTCCGGTCGGTCCTCTCGATCTTGGTCGATTTTGGGTCAGCGATACTCAACCCTAGTTTAGACACACGAACTTACTCGCTCACAATAACAAATGAGGAAGACTACATCCACAAAAAAATATCACAGAAAATTCCAAATATCCTAATAAAAAAGTTGCACATACAGATTAATGATATTATACAACGCCATCGTCATGAACGGGTAATAGTTTAGTATAATAATTTGAGTAAATTGCAAAAATCGTCCTTATAGTTTGGCGAATTTGCATATGTTGTCTATATGGTTCGGAAAGTGAAAACGACATCTTTGTTGGGAAAACTTTGGGTCCGATTTCGTCCTTCTCTAATCTGAAATTACTAAAATAGCCTTTTGTTCCGCCTATTTAAGAAAGAAGATGATGAGAGTATTTTAGAATACTCTCATCATCTTCTTTCTTAAATAGGCAAAATAAAACGATATTTTAGTAATTCCAGTTTAAGAAAAGACGAAATCGGATCCAAAATTTTCCAAAAAAATGCCGCTTGCACTTTCCGAACGATACCGATGATACATGCAATTTGCCCAAACCACAAGTACCATTTTTGCAATTCACTCAAATAATTACACATACCATCACTAGATATAAAACACTGTGTGCAAACAGATCTCCAAAAATTACAAGCCCTAGAAATGGAAGAAAAACACAACTCACCACCACCAACCACCGCCGACCAACCACCACCGTCCTCCGATCCACAACCCTCCCGCCGCCGCGGCGGCAAACGCAAATCTCTCAACACCAACACATCAACTCCATCGAAACGCCAAGCGCGTGAGAAGCACTCGCCGTCGCCGGTCCTAATCCACAACGGACCGTTAACCAGAGCGGCAAGGTCACAGCCTGTTTATTACGGTGAAGATGACGCGTTTTGGGAGGCGGTGGTTGTGAATGGAAGTGGTGGTGGCGGTGGTGGTGAAAGTGATGGTGGTGCGATGGTGGAACCGGTGGTTCCGGTGGTTGAGAGTGTGGTCGATGAGGAGGAGATGGTGAAGAGGAGAGAGGCGTGGGAGGCGTTGGAGGTTAAGATTGAGAAGGAGGTTGAGGAGGTGAAGGCGCGCGGGGCGAATGTTCACGTTGTCCCGGCTTCGTGTGGTGAGGGAATTAATTATTATGATGAATGTTGTTTGTTTCGCGTTTATAATTTCACTCTATTTGTGACTTGCATATATTAGTCTAGTAGTATTGGTTGTAATATTTGAGGTCCGGAGCAATCATACTTTATGGTAGGGTGTGTTTGGCTCAGAGCGTTTAGGAGCGGTAAGCTGTAAGCGTTGTGATTTTTAATGCTCGTTTGGCAAGCAACAAGTAGCTTTATCTTTTTTTTCTTTCTTTTCGGAATGCTCATTTTCCAACGCTCTATGAAGTAGCATTTAGGAGCGTTGAGCATTTAGGAGCTATTTTACACATTATGATTACACCTACAACTATGTTACCAAACGTTTTTATAAAAAAACAGCTACTGCCCACAACTCACAATCGTAGGGCGTGTTTGTTAAAAGTAGTATTGAGCTGAGCAGTAGCCACATCTTATCGTTTACCGCTCACCGCTTCTTAAAGAAGCATTGGAAATATGAGCATTCCCAAAAAATAGCAAAGCTCACCGCTCCTTTGCCAAACGACTACTAAAAACCAAAATGCTCATTGCTCACCGCTCCAAAAAGCTCCGCACCGCTCGGTGCCAAACATACCCCTAGTCTAGTAGTATTAGCCGTAAAATTTGAGGCCTTGAGGATCCTCATACTCTTAAATTACCGACATACATATTTTTGTACATTCTTAGACTTTTTGAGGCCTTTAGCAATCACACCTCTTGCACATCATTACTCTTTTATATCACTAGACATACATATTTTTTGTGTAGTATTATTGGTTGTAAAATTTAAGGCCCGGAGCAATCTCACCTCTCCCACTTCCTTAGACTCATTTATATTACTAACATACACAGTTTGGTCTGGTAGTATTAGCTGTAAAATTTGAGGCCGTGAGGATCCTTAGACTCATCTATATTAGTGACATACATATTTTTGTATAGTAGTATTGGTTGAAAATTTAGGACCTGAGTAATCGCACCTCTCGCACATCCTTAGACTCATTTATCCTACTGACATACATGTTTTTTTGGTGACGGAATGGATATGAAGAATGTAGTTTGTTGCGCGCTGACAATTTGACTAAAAATCTAATATTTGAGTGTATTCTTGACTTGCGTATATTACTTAGGCTCTAAGTATTGGTCGCATCTCTTGTACATGTTAGGGAGTGAATGTAGTTTGTTTCTTACTAACAATCTGAGGACCTAAATATTGCGGTTGCACCTCTCCTGCACTGTCTCCACATGCATGATTAGTTTTATTGTAAAGAAGTTATATTCTTTTTTTATTTTGTTAAGCTATAAATAATTGCTTAAGGTTTAATAAGCTAATGGTAATGCTAATAGAATGTAAAAGGTTTAACTTAGGGTATTGGTGGGGATTCTGGAAATTAAGGGAAGGAATTCGTTGCAATGTATACATTTCTCAAGTGCGAGTCATACTTCGGTTGAGGGAAAAGCAGAAAAGTATTATGTGCTTTTAACAGTATTTAGTTGACAGTAGGTGGTGTAATTAATGATGGATTAAGGATATACTAGATATGAGCTCGTGTTATGCGTGTGTGTCTGTTAAGATATGTACTCGTGTTATGCGTGTCTCTCTCTGTGCGTGTGTTTGTTTTAGTGTTGATTTCATGGCACTCTCAAGATTTGTTCACTTTAAATAATTATGGAATGTGAGACTTTCTTTAGTTAAAAGACTAGAATGGTGAATGTGATGGGACCGGGATTCTAGTTTGTTTTCCTAACATATTTGTTTAGATATATCGATTTGCATTAATGTTATGGATTAGCTATGGCACATGGAAATATTTATGATTTTTAACTAAAATAAAAACTATTGAGCTATATATGGTCCTATTGAAGTGTGACCGTAGGCTAGTTCTGAATCTAATCTTTGTGTTTTTAACAACCGGGACTGAAGCCAAGAACTGTCAAACTTGGTCCCCTGACTGAATAAATGTCTACAATTGATTGTGATTTACATAGAAATGATCTTCTGTGCACTGACATATGGTGTGGTTTGTAGGTTGGTTCTCTTGGACTAAATCTCATCCATTGGAGGAGAGAGCATTACCGTCTTTCTTTAATGGAAAATCAGAGAAGCGTACTCCTGAGATTTACATGGATATACGGAACTCCATTATGAAAAGATTTCATGCGGATCCTAGTACGCAATTAGAGGAGAAAGATCTTTCTGAGATATCAGTCGGAGAATTGGATGCTAGGAAAGAGGTGATGGAGTTTTTAGACTATTGGGGGTTGATTAATTACCATCCATTACCTGAGGCAGATGTTGCCAACTCATTGGTTGATGCTGAAGAAGCTAAAAAAGTAAACTCATTAATCCAAAAATTGTATGAGTTTGAGGTGGAACAATTGTCCTCGCCAGCTGCTCCCAGGAGTAGTTTTGTAACACCGGCAGTTCCATCTCGGTTGCCAGAGTCCGTAATAACCGATGAATCGTTGCAACCTGATGGACCATCTGTTGAGTATCACTGCAATTCATGTGCAGCTGATTGCTCTCGTAAGCGTTATCACTGTCAGAAACAGGTCAGTTGTTTCTTGGAGTTCTTTATTTCCATATTAGTGATAATTTTGCTATGACAGTTTTTGCTTGCTTCCTAAAATTGCTGTGTTACCACCATTCTACCAAAAGATACCTACTGATTTGCCCATGGGTTGCTTTTCTAATATGTCGAAAAGAAGTAGATCAGTACAATGTCATCTACAAAGGGAAAAGAGTCACGAGTGGTAGATAATGGAAAGTGCTGGCTTTCCTTGGTGCCAATTGTAGCCGTTACTAATTATATGATATTTTCAATTTGCGATTAGCCGAGTAGAATTTACTATCCTATACTTCATGATATCGCATGTTAAGGGTTTGGTTAGGAATGTATCATCTTTTTTGGTAAACCTCCTGAGCATGATCAATCTGACTGTCTCATCCTTTTTGGTTGAGCAGAAAATAAATGCAAAAAGTTGATGAACTCTTTTTACATGCAAAGATTTAAGGGTACTCACATATCGCAGATTTTTCTGCAGCAATATCCCACATCTGTTGGCAGCCTGTTTGTTTGCAATTTTGCACACATGTAAAGCTTGGTTACTGACATTTTATCTAGGCTGGCATTCACCGCGTTAGTATTATACATTTGTTATGTTTATTGGAATTAAGAAATAGTATTCTAACCCTTTGATCAAGACCATTAGTTGTGGTTGACCGCAAACAAGACCGCATCTCTTTCGAATGTAATACTAGATAGAGAATCATTGAGCTGTCTTGAATTGTGGATCTTTTGAAAAGAAAAATCAGTTAAAATTCAGAATCGAGAACGAGACAGCTGGTTTAGAAGATAAAAGAGCACTATTTTATGCTATAAAGAGATTAGATGCAGATAAATACGCATGCTTGTTTGTGCAAAATGTTGAAATATGTTAATTTTAACATGAGGGCAGAGATATCTAAAAGTACTAATACTTGCAGATGCAACCAATTTAGGGCCTTCTCATGTTTTCAGTATATACTCAAGTTCTAACCATAGCGAAACCAGCTCTAGTTACATACATCATATATCTCTGCTTTATGTTTATTCAATTTTGTTAGATAGACAGATTATCTATTTACACACATCACATATGTCTGCTTTATGGTGATTCATTTTTTGCTAGGCAGGCAGATTATGACTTATGTACTCAATGCTTTAACGACGGTAAGCTAGACTCCGATATGTCCCCTTCTGATTTCATTCTCATGGAGCCTGCTGATGCTACTGGTGCAAGCAGTGGGAAGTGGACAGATCAAGAGACACTGCTCCTTCTTGAAGCTCTGGAACTCTTCAGCGAGAACTGGAATGAGATTGCTGAACATGTTGCCACAAAAACTAAAGCTCAGTGTATTTTACACTTTGTTCAAATGCCAATTGAAGACACATTTCGGGATTGCGATGATGCAGATGATGAAAGTCAAAAGGAAAAAGCTAAGAAGAAAGATACAAGCCCCGATGCAGACAGCAAGAAGAAAGAAGTTGGTGCAAGTACAGAGGAAAATGCTGACAAAGTTGACAGTGATGTTAAAATGGAGGACGCGACAGACACAGCTCCCGATGATTCCTCAGATAAGAAAGAAACTAAGGATCCAAATAATGATGCCTTGCCTGTTGCTGATGATGCTCCATCCAATACCGAGCAACATGAATCCTCCCCAATGGAAATTACGGAATCAGTTGCTCCTGGCAAATTAAAAGATAACCAGGAAGATACCAAGGAAACTGGTGTGAACGTTGCAGTGAAGGCACTTAGAGAAGCATTTGATGCTGTGGGATCTCTTCCTTCCACGGATGAGAAACTTTCATTTGTTGATGCTGGTAACCCCGTCATGGCAATGGTAAGTTAAATGCTTAGAACTAGTGATTAAAACCAATTAAGAAAATTGAGTTTTTAGACACTTCTATATTGTAACATGCGACTTATATAGAGTATTAAAATCTAGAAAATTTAATTGTAGAAACTTCTAAATTAGCTTAGTGATCAAGTGCAATAAGTAAGGTCTTAGTGTATGGGTAGAAGATTGGGTTCTGTTATGGATATCTATGGGCCAAGAAAGAAATAGGCGTTGCTCAGTCTTTTAACCTTTTATTTCAACATAGGGCCCATAACCAAAATTAATTTTGACAGTTTGAGAAATAAGGTTTTAAACTTTTAACAAAAAATTAACCAGTATGATGTAGACACTATGCTATTATGTTGTGGAGCGCTTTTTGGAAGTTCATCTGTACCACTTTCCGTATTTGGTACCTCTGTTTGATTTTCTTTGTTGAATTCCAGGCAGCATTCCTGACTAGGTTGGTGGATCCTAATATTGCAACTGCTTCAGCTCGAACTTCTCTGAAGTATGTGTCTAGTGGTGGCACCGGGTTGCAGTTGTCTGCCAGGCATTCCTTTATTTTACAAGATCCAACTGATGAGAAGACAAAACAAGATGACACAGACAGGTCAATAAACCTGTAGAATATATTTGAATAGCCTCTTAAAATTGTAACTGACATAAATTGGTATGCAGAGGTGCGTTAGTAGTTGTGGAACAAGAAGCCTTGAAAGAAAAGACTGATTCTGGCAATAAGCAGGAAGAAGAAAAGTCTAGGAATCCAGTAAATGATGATAAGGACAAGGAAGGTACTAGTGTAACTGGACAGGAAAAGGAAAAGGAAAAGGAAAAATTGGTTTCTAATGAAAAAAAGGATGTTCCGGTTAAAGCAGAAGTGGTGGTTCCTAAGAAAGGAAAGAATGCTGCACGAAGAAAGGGCAAGAAAGACAAGACTCCAGTTGCAGTTGCTGAGAAACCGGCAATTACTGAAGAAACTAATAAGCAAACACATGAAATCGAGAATCCTTCAAATTCTAAAAAGGAGTCGGAAGATTCCGCTAAGGCTGTTTCATCCGTAGGCGTCTCTGAGCCTACAAAGGCTTTAAAGGATGAGGAGATGGTATCTAAATCTCCTGTACCAGAGAAGGAAGAACATCCACAATCCACATTGGCTGGAAACACGGAAAATTCAGGTTTTATCATGTTCTTTACTACTCCAGAGTGTCTGATTTTTTGAACAGTTACCATGATACTTGTAACAACGATTAAAAAAAAGATGGCCTTAATCAGTGTCAAGTAAACTAAACTCTTGTAAGATTCTATAAATGATATAGGAAGAAATATTTGGTGTACACTAAATAGTTGTCAGTAATGCTATGGTCAGTTTTAATGAGGCTTTGGAAATTACCTCACTTTCACCACAAATTATGTGTGCCCATTGCATGTATGCTTTTAGTTGAAGAGACTAGTCACCCCAATGGCTGATGACATGGATTTGACTGAATTACCTTTTTAAATCTTATATATGCTCATTCTTTATGTTCAATGATGTAGGAGAGGCGGGAGCAAAAGACTCTAACAATGTGAACAAAGACACTAAAGAGGACCCAAGTATGCATAACTTGACGCGTGCAGCTGTTACTGCCATCTCTGCTGCTGCAGTTAAGGCAAAATTCTTGGCAGACCAAGAAGAGGACCAGATCCGGCAGCTTGCCACATCATTAGTAGAGAAGCAGGTAATTAATTACCGTTAGTTATTCAGTTTCTCTCATTATATAACACGCTTGACAATCTTGAACCGTTTACTTATGAATGGATCAATCTAGCTTATGCTACTTCTCTAATGGTTGTAGTGGTAATGATCTGAAATTTGGCTAAAAGGAAATAGGTCAAGCAGGTCGAAGGTCTCACAAGTGTTTTTTTTTTTTTTTTTTTTTTTTTGGGGGTGGAGGGGGGGGGGGGGGGGGTCGGCCCACTCTGTTTGAACCAGTAGAAAAACTGCTCATTTTTCACCTTTTACCTTGCCCGCCTATTTATCACATATAGTTTTTAACACTTATAAAGTTCTCTTGTTTAGATTATGTAGTGATAAATTATGTTGTAAATTCATGCATCAGTTGCGCAAGTTGGAGACTAAGTTGGCCTTCTTTACTGAGATGGATGGTGTTGTAACAAGGGCTAGGGAACAATTGGAAAGGTCAAAACAGAGACTTTACCATGAACGTGCCCAAATAATTGCAGCCAGACTAGGCATGTCAGCTGCTGCTGCTTCTAGGCCTATGCAAAACCCATTACCAAACAGACCACCCGGAATGACAATCCCAAACACAGTACAGAGGCCTCCGAACCCAACGGGAATGACCCCTCTAAGGCCACCACTTTCAAGACCTATGATGGCACCCACACCTCCTTTTTCCAACACAATGGTACCCGGGGGAGCCTCTGCTCAGATTCCAGTTAACCAGGATCAAGTCTCATCAGTTGGAACGAAGTGATATGGCCTTAAAAATATTTTGGGCTATTATTATTCGGTAATAACTGATAAGACTTTCTACCAAGTGAGTTATCTGATTCTTACTTTTGAGTTTTGAGTACGAGTTATTTAAATATATTTTTTAAATACGTATAAAGGTTTAGTGAATGACTTTTGATGAAAAGGAAAGTGTTTGGTGCGATGAATAATGTTTGCACTATATTTATTGCAATTTGGCCATCACTATTCATCACAATAAAGTAGTGCTAAATTGGAGTGAATTTCGGTGCTTTTGGTTAAAAAAAAGTACAATGAGTGGTAACATTGGAGTTGCCCTTAGGTTAAATCTATATTGCTATGTGAATATGCTAAAAAAATGTGGATTTCCGCTTTGCAGACAAGGTTGCATATCGTATAAATGCGTTGAAGTCGAGGTTCGGATTGATTGGAAGACGGTACAATAACAGGTCAACTATATAGAGCTACGCCATTAGGCTTGAACATTTCCTACCTACTTCTTCTTATCATGTATGTTTGTACCATGTTGTGGAGTTCATGTTACAACTAATTTAGTGGGAAATACTATGTTAATGAGTTAATATTACATTTTTCTGTTTCTAGCAGTGTAGATATACTGTGGATTTCATGTGTCACATTATTGTTAGTTTGTAGTCTAAGTTGCAATGGTATCCTTTGTTTCAGTACAGCTATTAGGTGTTTGGGATTGCTAATTAAACCGCTTACTGTGATTTGATTTGGCAAGTGAGCAAATTCTGTCGTTTCGACAGAAGCAAATTGCTTATGTTTATAAACTTATTCCAGATTGAAATGAACAATTTTAGAAAGCTCAGGTCAAATCCTTTGATGTCAATGACCTTATGTATCATACTATCATTGATGCTCAAAGTAAATGATAGTAAAAACTAACCCAGTATCTTTCAGTTCACTTCAATTACTGCTTTCAGATGTAAGAATTAAATTGATGCACAAACTGGTTAACATGGACAGGTATCAGACTTGCAATGGAAAAAGTATCAATCAATAATGTATAATGTTAATACACAAAGGCCAAAGCTTATTAAAAATTTACAGTTTCAGCCAATCAAAGTGGTCTTAACACTCGCATCCGGATGCCCCCAAATGGTGTCTGGCAGGTTATCTTTTGTAAAGTCACTATCAAGCAATAAGTTGACATTTTTATCTTTTGTAATTATCTGTTTGAAAATAGACATTTTATCTTAACCGAAAACGAAAGGCAACTTTTAGAAAACCGAAGGAGTAATCCCTGAACAAACTTTTGATCCTTAGGCTAATGCTAATGGTAACCATAAGTTTTGTGGTCATTCATTGTCACCTCAGCGTCACCTCAGCTTCTCTCTCCAAAGCTACACTCAACCACAATTTGCTAATAAGGCGACCACAACCATAACCAAAAACAATAAAACATACCTTACAAAAATATATATACAAAGAAACTACACACATAAACAAAATGAAAGTTGTGGTTGGGCAGACAACCATAACTTTGAAAAGGTTGGGAGACAACTTGGTCATGCTCGGTTGAGCTAGGGGAGGAAATGCGGTCACATGTTCGGTTGGTTGGGTGTTCACCCTTTCATTAGCATCAGCCTTGCCTTATTTGTGTAGAAACTTTTATGAAGCTATTTAAAATAGTTTAATGTCATGGAGTCATTCATTCGACCACACGTGATGTCCTTAACCTGAGAAAGACTAATCATCTGTCTCGTGTATAATAGAGGTTCACTGCTTTCGTTATGCCTTGGACTCATCAGGGGAGCGGCCCAACTCCCTACCAGTGTGGTGCCATATCGAGTACTCTACTCGTCGCACGTACTACACATTTACCATAGGCGTACCCCAACAAGACCAATAAGATAAATTAGGAACCCTTGCGTTCATCACGCTTCTAAGCAGAACTCGACTCTTTAGAATTTGGCTCGTGACATTCTCTCACCACCAATTCATGCATAACTTCGTGTGTAGTCATTCGCCTCAACGAATAACATCCCTCAAATGATTTGGCTTTACTCTGCCTTGGTGGCTTAAAGGGACATTCGATTTTCGACTCTTTGGGTTCCGGTGTGCAGCGATTAGCTTTCTTTTTGGATTAGTCCATTACTCTTTTTGGCGACTTAACATCCGGCGTGCATCAACCTTTCTTTCCTATAACGAAAAAAGTCCCCTCTCAGTGATGTGGGTGAGAAACCCAAATCAGAAAAGCTAAACATACCAATAGTCACCAGATACATATGAGCTACTGAGGAGTAAGCCATTTGAATTAGTCCATTACTCATTCTAGCTTCCATCGAATGCGACATTGTATCTCGACACGACACCATGTTATCCTCATCATGGGAGTCCTCTCCAGGGATGACTCAAGGGTAAAGCTACTAAAGCCATCGCTTTAAGCCTCCGAATTTTTAAGGCCACCGAATTTCTAAAGCACCATCATGTATAAAGTCGTACATCTATTCTTCAACATCGCCTTTAGGGCTCCGACATTTTTTAAGCCCCCTAATTTCCTAAAATACCTGGTACAATTTAGGATTTGAAGCCGCAACTACATTTATTTGTGTTCTTTAGACCTATAGTTTATTAGATACTACGAGGGACTTCTAAAAACTCTTCTCTCTTGAATAAGTGGTTGATATAGACAAAGGCGCACACGACTTAATTTAGTAAACACCCCTAAATCCATCATTTTAATTTTATGAAAATGATCAAGATTGTCTTTTGGGGCAATGAAAAACAATGAGTTAAGCTCAGTTTAGTAACTTTTAGGCCCATGTTTACTAAAAGACCGGAGTAATAGATAGGATTGTAAATGAACTAAAAGCTCAACGATCTTTTTGTGAACTGGTCTTATGCCCTTTTGATCATGTATTTTTTGTATTTTTGGTTTAGTGTGTTAATAAATGAATACGAAGAAACTTTTTTCTTATACAATGATTACGAGCATAATATTTCTTTCTCTTAATTGTTTTAAGTATTCATGTAGGGTTTGTTTGATAAAATGTTCACGAAAGAACATATATAAGCGCCCTCGTGTTGGTTCAATTTTGTCATCTTAGCCCTACTTCTAGAGCACCGAAAGAACGACGTTTGGTTTCTCTATTTGTTATTTTGTCTTTCAGTCATCAACCGGCTCTTAATCTACTAAGCGTTCTTGGTTTTTCTAGATAGACGGTATATAGATAATTTTACTAAAGCCATAGCAAATAACCGAAAGGCCCCGTTTTAAAACTTTTCTTTAGGCCTCCGTAAAGGATTAAGCTGCCCCTGCCTCTCCCGCCACCTTTGTGCAAACACTTTTAAAAACTTTAGGAGAGCGACATGAGTGATTCTGTTTTGGTCCGCCTCGGTCCGACTTGACTTTGATACGACTTGTAATGGAGTCAATCTTTCGACCCCGTGTGCCGTCCTTAACCCGATAAGGAATAGGCATTCGTCTCGCGTATAATAGAGGTTCACCAGTTTCGTTCTGCCTTGCGCTCATCAGGGAGTGACCTCAACTGTGTGGTGCCATATCGAGTCCTCTACTTGTGGCATTTACTATACCTTTACCACTGGAGTACCCCAACAAGATCAACATGATAACATAATAATTAAGGTCTCACGAAACGGAGGAACATTTTACGTTTTAATTTTTACTTACATGTGTTTATCTCTCAATTTGTAAATCTTGATGGAAATCTATCAAAAAGGAACAAAAGAAGTCAAAAGATTTCAATCAACATTTTAGCAATTCTACCATTTTCTGTTATGCAAATACACAAACCTTTTTCCTTAAAAGAAGAAGCTAATTCATTTCTTTGTTCAACAATTACCCTGCAAATGTATCATTAACCCCTTTTCATCTCTTGCAAATTTCATATATTGTTAAGTTTCTTGATGATTTCAAAATCATGGTCGATTACGAAACTACGATAAGATATCTAAACTCTTGTCATAATGCCCTCGTCTGATTCCTCTAAATCTTCATCATCATCAAACAAAAACCAAAAGAAGAACAACAAAAAGAAGAAGAAATCTTCCGATAAAGACAACGCTACGAAGAAAAAGAAGAAATCTAATGATAAGAAGAATAACAATGACAAACCGTCGTCTATACCCTTTTCATGGTTGCCTTCCAATGCACGGAATGCATTGTCCCCTCCACGTAAAGGGGACAATAACAATACTAAAGTGATCGCCATAGGAGCTGCTATAGGGGCAATGTTGTTCCTTTGTTTCGTCATAGCATGCATGGTGTGTTGTTGTTGTTGTTGTCGAAAAAAGAAGAAGAAACATAAACATGATAAAAGTTACTCTAGCAACAATCATGGTGAAATTAAAGGTATGCAAGTTATATTGCTTCACTAATTGATTTTGTAGTTATGGACTTATTTGGTTGATGTAGATAATGGCTATTACAACAAGCAACAACATGATTGGAACCAACATCAAGTGCAAAGTAATGATCTTCATCTAAAGATGCCACCACAACCACGTAGCGGTCCACCGAGCTCTGAACACTGGGTGGCGGCACCACCACCGCCACCTCCAGGAATGATGCCACCACCTCCAGGAATGATGAGTAGTAGTGATATTAGCTCATCTTCTTACTCGGGGCCGTATCAGCCCCCATTACCACCACCACACCCGGGGATACCCTTAAGTGTTAACACGAACTCATTCACTTATGATGAATTAGCAGCGGCTACAAAAGGGTTCGACAACTCTCTACTTTTGGGTCAAGGTGGATTCGGGTATGTTCATAAAGGAGTTTTGCCTAATGGGAAGGATGTAGCTGTGAAGAGCCTTAAAGTTGATAGTGGTCAAGGCGAGCGTGAATTTCAGGCAGACGTTGAAATTATCAGTCGTGTTCATCATCGTCATCTTGTGTCCCTTGTTGGATATTGTATGGCGGGACAACAAAGAATTTTGGTTTATGAATTTATTCCTAATAAGACTCTGGAACATCACATTCATGGTAGGCCTTATTATAACCTTAACTAGATTATAATCTCTAACATTTAACAATTAAAGTTCATGAGTGTCATCATAGGATCTGTAGGGAAAGGTAGCCCGGTTGTCGACTGCTCAACAAGGTTACAAATTGCACTTGGAGCTGCTAAAGGTTTTGCTTATCTTCATGAAGATTGTAAGTGTTCTGATCTTTGACACTATCTAATAAATGTATGTATATCGACATAATTCAACCATCAAGATATAGGTGATCCTCGCATTATACATAGAGACATCAAGGCTGCGAATATACTACTTGATGACCTCTATGAGGCCAAGGTATTGTTCATTAACTTGTAATAATATACGAAAATCAGGGTTCATGAGTGCATCTTAAAATAAGTCTCTTATGGATCAGGTGGCGGATTTTGGATTAGCAAAGTTATCATCAGAAACCATCACTCATGTGTCAACAAGAATTATGGGAACATTCGGGTACGCAAAATATTTCTAGCTCGATATATAACTTGAAATGTCTTCGTACAAGATTTAAACCATATAACTTGACTAATGTCTAATAGGTACTTGGCACCCGAGTATGCATCCACTGGTAAACTTACAGAGAAATCCGATGTATTTTCGTTTGGAGTTGTGCTGTTGGAACTGATTACAGGAAGACGGCCCATAAACAGACAGAGCGATGATGACAATTTAATTGATTGGGTATAATTTCATCCCCCGTAAAAATTAAATCAATGAGTCCACATATTAAAAAACTGCATTTAGCAATGAATGAACAATATGCTAAACAAAACCTAAGATGTTTCATTTTATTGTGTTTCTTTCTGGTGGTTTTAGGCTAGGCCTATACTAATGCATGCATCAAATGGTGGAAGTTTTGAAGAACTTGTCGATCCACGTTTGGGAGACAATTACAACCGAGAGGAGATGCATAGCATGGTAGCTTGTGCTGCTTCTGCCATTAAGCATTCTGCAAGAATACGACCGAAAATGAGACAGGTATATACTTGCATGTCCTCACTGATTTATCGATCATTCATGTTTCTAAGGAGCTTATAACGTTATATAAGTTCAATTTAGGGCTTAGGCTGTACAGTAAAATGCAAGAAGCTGGGATTGGGAACCAGGAAAAATGGCTAATTGCACATTTTCACGTAAAAACATGTAGTTGGTTCACTCAAAACGTGAATTTTGTTTTTTTACGTGCAGATTTGCCAAAAAAGAACTATGGAATGATAACTTATTATATGCGGTATATGATTTTGTAACAGATTGTGCGTGTGCTAGAAGGAGACACATCCTTGGACAACTTGGTCGATACAGGAAAAAATGTATAATGCCAAATCCAAAGTGGGAAACTTAGAGTATGATTGACATTCATAAAATGAAGACCTTAAAGGACATGAGATGGGAAGTATGTGTCAACTGAAGGCTTTTGGAGCAATGAGCATAGCGTCACAAACACAAACAAATCTCGAGAGATGCACCCACAGACCGCAACCATGCAACTACTGAATGACCTTAAAGGGAAACCGAAAAATCGAAAAGACTATCAAAGGCGAAGGGGTGTCTGAGCAAATGCTTGAGGAACATGATGATACATATAAATGTTGTTCAATGGTAAAGCAATGCTTGTAGATTTTAGAAAGAAAATTATTTTAAGTACATCAAATAGCTAGCTAGTGAAGTTGGTTTTTCGAAATGTTACTTGTCATATCGTGTACAATATACATCAAATATATAATGTGAAAGACTAATCTATTTAGGGTAAATATAATCACCCTTAAATTCTAGCTAATCTACAACCAATTGCCAACTCATTTGGACTTATCCCTTATACATGTTTTACAACTAACACTCACCCGCAGTTTGAGCGGGAGCACACCGAACACTCAAACTGGAGCGAAATTCCTCAAACAAAGCTGTAGGCAAGCCTTTAGTGAAAATATCCGCATACTGATAGCGGGAAGGCACATGGAGAACCCGGACCTGTCCTACATCTACTAAGTCTCGAACAAAATGTATATCATCTCAATGTGCTTGGTCCACAGATGCTGAACCGGATTGGTGGAGAGATAAACAGTACTGACATAAACCAACGTAGCAGATGACAAAGAAGTATGCAGCTCACGTAAAAGATTCCGTAACCAGCATGTCTCATCAACATCATTGGCAACTCCACGATATTCAGCCTCAGCACTGGAGCTAGAAAGCGTTGGCTGACGCTTAGACGACCAGGATAATAAATTGTTGCCAAGAAACACACAATAACCGGAAGTCGACCTCCGAGTAGTAGGGCAACTAGCCCAATCAGCATCTAAATACGCAACTAGAGAGGAAGTAGAGGAGGAATATAACTGTAACCCATAATCCAAAGTGCCTCGAATGTATCGCAAAATCTGTTTAAGAGCCGAAAAGTGAGGCTCCCGTGGATCATGCATATGAAGACAAACCTGGTGTACAGCGTAAGAAATATCAGGTCTCGTAAATGTAAGGTATTGAAGAGACCCTGCAAGACTTCGATATAAAGTGGGATCAGCCACAGAGTCACCATCATCACCCAGTTTAGACTCAGTATCAACAAGAGTCTGGCTGAGATTACAACCAACCATGTGAGCACGCTCTAAAATCTTAGTAGCATACTGGAGCTGAGATAAAAACATCCATGTAGAATCACGTGTAACAGAAATACCCAGGAAAAAGTTGAGAGAAACCAGATCCGGTCATAGAAAACTCCTGATGTAGAGAAGCAATAATCCTCTGTAACAAGGTCTCAGATGAAGCTGTGAGAACAATATCATCAACATAAAGTAATAAGTAAGTAGTGTCCGTCCCCTGATGGTATATAAATAAGGATGAGTCACAGCGACTGCCACTAAACCCAACCCGTGTAATGTAGGCGGCAAAACGCTGAAACCAAGCCCGAGGTGCCTGTTTAAGACTATAAAGGGACCTATGTAATAAACAAACGTGATCAGGATGTGCAGGATCCCTAAAACCAGGAGGCTGATGCATATAAACGGTCTCAACCAAATCACCATGAAGAAAGGCTTTGTTAACATCTAGTTGGTGATCCGGTCAATGTTGAGAAATAGCCAAACTAAGTATCGTCCGAATAGTGCCCGCTTTAACAACCGGGCTAAAGGTCTCATCCACATCAATTCCATCAATTTGAGTGTTGCCATTCGCTACAAGCTCGAGCCTTGTAACGACTAAGAGTGCCATCAGCCAAAAACTTATGGCGAAATAACCACATACGTTGAACAATATTGGCATCCTGAGGCCATGGTAAAGAACCCAAATGTTATTTTTAGTAAGTGCCATATACTCATCAGTCGTAGCATTGTGCTAGTTAGGATCATGAAACGCATTTGTATAAGAATTTGGTAATGGAGATATAGACGACACATGACAAGCGTAACGGGATTGGGACGGTGAGTCCCGACACGAGAGCGTGTGACCATAGGGTGAATCGAAACTGGATCCGGGTTAGGGTTTGGGTGGATATTTGTAGGTGGTGTAGGAAAAGCGTCAGTGGTCATGGAAACTGTTTGAGTAGTGGGTGAGGGGAGAGGAGATTGAGGGGTAGGGGAAGGCGGTGTATCTGGTTCAGGGACAACAGTGGGTGGTTCGGTTGTGTTAGGGGATGTAATGGTGGTAGGCTGGTAGCAGGCGACAATTTTATGAGGTTTGAGATGATGTTGACCGAGTCATCCAAAAAATCATATGAGAGACTCGCATTGGGTGTCATGGAGCCTAAGGGAAAAACCGTTTCATCAAAGGTTACATGTCGTGACATGATAATTTTGTTAGTTTTAAGATCAAGGCAATGATAGCCAAGATGGTTGGCGGCGTAGCCCAAAAAAATGGAAGGGGTTGCACGGGCTCCAAGTTTGTTTTTGGCAAAGGCACGTAAAGGGAACCTCATTGTCTATGGCATGTGACGGTAAAATATTTAATAAGCAAATAGCCATATTAAGGGCTTCGGTCCCATAATTAGGTGGTAAGTGGGCTTAAAACAATAATGTATGTATAAGGTTGTTAATATTACGAATCATTCGTCCATATTTCCCATTTTGATGAGAGGTGAGTAGGCAAGAAAAACGAAATTGAGTTCCATTGTCTTTAAATAATTTGTGGAAAGCGTGGTTGTCAAATTCACCACCATGGTCACACTGAAAAAAGATTTTATCTCACATTTGAATTGTGTTTTGATAAAGGTACGAAACAATATAAATTTGGACAAAACATCAGATTTATGAACCAAAGGATAAACCCATACAAATTGAGAATAATGGTCTAAAAATAAAACATAATATTTGAAACCATATAGACTCAGAACTGGGGAAGCCCACAAATCCGAGTGAACAATATCAAAACAAGATTGAACTAAAGTAGGCGAACTAACAAACGAAAGTTTCACGTGTTTTCCAAGTTGACAGGCATGGCAAAGCGCGAGAGACTTCTCTTTATTACATAAAATGGAATTATTGTAAAACGCGACGTAGCACTTCACTCCCTGGATGTCCAAGTCGTTGATGCCACATGTATTGACTTGTGAGGTAGGCTTGTGGGATAGGAGAAGGTTTGGTGATAGGATAGAGGTCTACAGTGCTATCACAGCAGAGCAGCACCTGACGCGTTTGAAAATCCTTAACAAAAAAACCAAAAGGATCAAATTCAACAGTACAATAATTTTCACACACAAACTGACAAACATAAATCAAAATTTTGACAATATTTGGGGTAATGAGAACGTTATTTAGGTGAATTTGTCACAATTCTCAATTTCCGGTCATTTTTCAAATTTACTATTCATCTCGGGAATTTACTATTCATCGGTTACTATTCACCATTTTACTATTCATCGTTTTTTAAGTCGAGTTGATATTCTGAGAAGTTATTTCAAAATTTTACTATTCATGAAACACTATTCATCCCCGGAGAACAATTTATATTTACGACCATTATCTGCATATTAGTTCATGCATAGGTTTGCATAGTTCCTTAATGTACATTTTCCTATTAAATAAACGCTATCGCGTAATCATTTATTTTGAACATTTGATCCGACACTTCCAAAAATTGTCCAGATATATTTTTATACTCATTTTAAGATTATAAAAATTATATTATTAGTTTTTACCCGATGTTTTCAATTTATTTTGTATATAAATTGTTATATTTATATAATTACGACGGTACTCGATAATTATTATTTCACTCAATTTTTGTAAGAAATGTGTTTTTATAATTTTTATCACTTTGATATTTTTTATTTTGTTCCGTTAAAATTTATTTTTAGCTAACGCTACTCTAAATACTTAAATATGTACACAAATTACCAACTATACTTAAACCATTACACATTTACTTATACAAAATGCATTTAATTATCTATAATACAATGCCTTTATTTTTTTTATATGTTGGTCGACATATGGTCATGACACAACACTTTTGGGGTTACAAAATATCTATTGTATACATGACACTTACCTATATCTATTATATTCTAATATATAAAAACATACATACATTATCCTAAGGTGTAAAAAAATCAAATACACTTTCTTTTTCATCCATATCAACCGGCCATAGGAAGAAAGCAACAAGGAATCCATAATTTTTTTCAAGAACAAGTTTAATTATCACCTTTAGTATACTTTTAATCAAGGTTTTGAGATAAAAACCTAGGGTATTAGGAAAAACCCCTGTTCTTTAAACCTCATCACTACACTAGTAAGCATTTCATGATCATTTTTATTCTTCCATATTCATACTTTGTTCATTTTTATCATGCTTGAAGAAAACATGCAAGTTATATGAGTATTTATACCACTTTATTTGTTTTTAAGTACTATTAATGAATATATACCATCCTATAATTATCCCTTGAAGCATATCATTTTTTATGATGTCTAGAAACCCATGACACCCTAAGAAGGTGTGTGGTAGGTTTAGAATAGCTTTGGCGTTGGTTTGAAGTGGTTTGAATAAGTATTACGCGAGAAAAATCATTTTCGACAACAATAAATAGTGGTCTGATCTTATTTGTGAAATCTGGAAATTTTGACAGTTTGTAAAATATTTTGGGCTAGATATTCAGAAAATATAATTTAAAACGAAAACGTGGCCGCTTGAACGGGTTAAAACGGAGTTATAATGAAGAAGTTATGCTATTTTCAAGTTTAACGACGAAAACTATATTTTCAGAAAATTCAGCATGTTGTCCCAAACTTTTACGAGTCAAAAATGAGTCTTAAGCGTTATTAAATGAGTCGATTTATCAAAAATATATTAGTATACTTTAATACGAAGCTAAGGACATATAAAACGTAGAAAACGGACTTGTAACAATTAAATTACACGCGTTTAAACAAGGTTGTCGTAACTATTTCATATAAGCATAATTAATATATTTTCAAATAGCCAAAGATATCGGCCGCGAATGACCATGTTGAGGGTCGTTTTTAACATTGATGGAGTACTTTTTATAAAATGATGTCTTCTAGTAAAAGTAAGTTTGTCTAACCTATTTTCCAAAACGTCCAACCGTTCGTCAAACGGAATTGTAACGAGTAAAATACGGTCACTCAAACTTTGCCGAAAGTTACCCTTAAACAATATTTTTGGTACAAGTATCCTACTTTACCCATGTTTTTCTCCATGATCAAGACCTCTATGATGAAAATTTAAAAGCTAAGACTTTTAGATAATGCTACAAGCTTTCCAAAACCACTGAGTTTGTTTTCTAACACTCGATATTCACTATTTTACGACTAGCTTTTCGAGGTCATTTAGTCACTTTCACAAATTATCAAAGTATATTATTTTGCGACGAAAAGCTATAAATTCTTGATAAATCACTAAACGACTATCGTAGGAGGTTGTTTCAACGTAAATACTTGTAAAGTATTTTATAATATGACGAGATGTCATAAACATGTATTTCGACGATAAACATTATTTTCAAATGTACAAGTGGTATGGATATCATATGAGTTTGCATGCACGACATTGTTTCATGATTTACATTAGAACACATCATTCATATTAGGTTGCAGATAGAGATCGCACCTCATTTCAGTGTATCTACTTTTGTCACCATAATCATTGCATCAGGTGAGTTCGTAGCCCCACTTTTACTCGTTTAATTATTTTATAAACTCTTTGGGGGAGATACATGCTCAACTACTTGTTTTTACTATACACTTATATGAACTTAAATAACTCTTGTTTCACTACTTATGCTAGTTAGTTGATTGTGCCCGAACTAAATTGATCACTATGTTATGAACACTATTATTTGAACCACTTTCCTTGATTTTGAGCCCTTCGACATATATATTTGAACTCTTTTAACTTGATAGGAACATATTGGCATAGATTTGAACATCTTAACTGGATTTAACATTTTTTTTACATATAATTAATCTCTTTTAACTTAATATTGAACTTTTTGACTATTTTGAACTTGTTTGACTTTATATTGAACCCTTTGACTATTTTGAACTTGTTTGACATAATATTGAACACTTTGATTATTTTGAACCTTTTGACATGTTTTGAGTTCTTTGACTGTTTTGAACTTTTGAACTCGACTTAAACACTTGAACTTAATTACGAACTTTTGAATGGAACCCTTGAACTTAAATACGAACTTATGACTTGTTTGAACTTATTGAACCGTACGTGTTATGACCTTGACCTAAAGTCTCCCATGATCGGAGCATCACTATAAAGTCTCCCTTGTTCGGAGCATCACTATAATTCTCGCCTTGTCGGTGGAGTGTTCACAATAATTCTCGCCTTGTCAGTGGAGTGTTCTCAATAATTCTCGCCTTAATGGTGGAGTGTTCTCAATAATTCTCGCCTTAATGGTGGAGTGTTCTCAATAATTCTCGCCTAGGTGGTCGAGTGACAAAGGAATCTCCCTTGTTGGAGCAGTGCAAAGTCTCCCATGTTCGGAGCATCCCTGAATTATTATATACGTGGTATTATATTGTGAACTATTATGACATCGTACACTTGACTATTAAACTATACATATTTTGGCAATGGGTTGTGAACACACAGGTTGCAAGTTTTGTATGGGCGGAACTTGGAACTGAGTGGATTTACAATGCCTTTGCTTTGTGAACTATTATGATAATGTGCACTTAACTATTAGACATACTACTTTTGCCAGTGAGTTGTGAACACACAGGTTGCAAATTTTGTATGGGCGGAACTTGGAACTAAGTGGATTTACAATGCCTTTGCTTTGTGGACTATTCTAAATGACCAAAAATTTTGCCTTTGCTGCATGAACGTTCTTTAAAAGCTTTATATGTTAGACAAACTCTATGAACTCACTCAACCATTGTGTTGACACTTTTAGCATGTTTTATCTCAGGTATCTAAGGCATTCAATTCATGGCATGCATGTGGACTTATCATAGAGTCGCGGTGTCGACGCGTCTCATATATATTTTATGCACTTAATTATCGTTTGATTGTAACAAACTCATTTTGGTATATTGGGAATATTTTAGGACCTATGTTTTGTAAACTCTGATTATTTTACTTAATCAAACGATACTTTCAAAACGACACTTTAGGTCGTTCGATATAACTGTAACTTTGATGCTATGACAGTCATCCCCCAGGAATTCCATTCCGCTGCAAAACAGGTAATTTGGGGGTGTGACAGAATTGGTCGGAAAGGTGTAGGCAAAATGCTATGACCAGAGTTGGTAACGGGAATAGTGTGTCCATCACCAACTGCAATAGATGAATAAATGGACGAATTAAATACATCACTAAGATTATGTACCGAATCATTTAAATGGGAGGACACACCTGTATCCATATTCCAATTACCGAGAGCGGGTTCATGAAGTGTTGGAGCAGCAAAAGCATGTGGTAAGAGCGTCTCGTGAACCCAAAGAAACCCCAAGTGAACCGAAATTAACCATTTGACCCGAGGCAGCTGTACCGGGCATTGAATTCTGAACCGACAAATTAGGGGCTGATGACTGAACCACATAAGCGGTCTGCCCTGACTGGAAAGATGACCCGGGTTCACGGACTGAACTGGGAGTCCAAATATACCTGGCTGAACCATCATCTGAGGCTGACCGGTCACAAACTGTTGACCCGTGGAAATGAGCTGCTGACCTGGGTTCACTAGATGCTGACCTGGGCTCACAAAATTTTCACCTGGGTTCACCAGATGCTGACATGGGCTCAAAAAGTGCCCCAGGAGACCCGGCTGGGAAACGGGCTGTGGACCAGACGCTGCACTTGGGCCTTGAAAGTGAGGTGGGCTATGATTAAGAGAATATCCAGGGCTGTAAGGTGTAGTGTGTAAGGCTACGGGTGTGGTAACAGGGGCATGAATATGACTAGTTTGTGCATTAATCCTATTGCATCCCAATTTGGCCAATAAACTTTGTAGTGTTTGCATATCAGTAGGCGATAGAGAAGAGGATTGTATACCTTGTGGACTCGCCATGTGATTACCATTCCCGTGAACACCATTATGTAGAAATTTACACGAAGCGCCAAAACGACATGAGCCCTTATTAAAATTGAAACATGGCTTGTTTACCTTTTCCATAGAGGAAGAAGAGCGACGTGTGGTGGAACCGGTGTTGGTCAATAACACCATCGGTGATGTAGAATCCGAAAAACCATCTTGAGCACGAGTTTCAAAGATCAGGAAACGGATCCCGATGAGCAATTATGGTGGCCACGTTATCATATCTTGCGGTTAAGCCTTCTGATGCAAATGTAACTACATCATCATTGTCTAAGCGCGACCCAAGGCTAGTCAAGACCGTTGCAATAGATTCAATTTTCCAAAAGTAGGCATCAATACTTATATCACCAAGTTTCAAAGAACGTAACTCCGCTTTCAAAGCAATGGAGCGGGTACGTTTGTTATCGGAAAAGATGTCGGCTAGAATTGCCCATGCTTCTTTAGCCGATTTAGGGTTGTCTACGACGAGGCGTTGTTGAAGGGTTTTGGAGACGGTGACAAAAATCCAAGAAAGAAGTATTGTATCAATCTTTAACCACTCGGCATCATGAGTCGGTGGGATGCTTGTGGTTGCGTCGTTACCACTCTTAGGTTCTATATGATCAAAAGAGAGTTGCCCCGACAAAAATGTTGGAAGAAGTATACCCACGATGAATAATTCATCTCGTCCACATCTAGTTTGACGGGAATAATGTTATTGGGGAAAGTGAAATCGGTATTTGGGAAGGAAGCGTTTAATAAATAAAGACTTCATAGTGAACTTGGAACAAAGTAGTTAAACAATAAAAATTGAACACCTTTAACAATATAGCAGGTCATTGGTTATCGTATAAACCAACGATCGAAACACCTTGAATTATATAAGTAGACTGGCTCAGTGGCCAACGATCGACACAAAAACAAAGGAAAAAGAAAGCAGTTTAATGGAAGTGTGTTTCTTTTGATTTTTAGGGAACTCGTGATACCATGTGAGAGTTTAGAATGAATTGTGCTTGTTACTTGTCATATCATGTACAATATACATCAAATATATAATGTGAAAGACTAATCTATTTAGGGTAAATATAATCACCCTTAAACTCTAGCTAATCTACAACCAATTGCCAACTCATTTGGACTTATCCCTTATACACGTTTTACAGCTAACAATCACCTTGTCTATAGGATAATTGACGATATAAAATACACACACATGCATATACTATATAGTAATAGTGGTCTTTAAATTTTAATGTTGAGACGTCAGCTACAGAGAAGTCGAGAAAAGCTCCATGGGGTTATTCTCGCCATCTTTTCAGCAGGAGTTGGCACCTAGCCATCAAAGTCGCGTGTCTTTTGATCAAACAAAATGCAGACTAATTTTTCTAGGTTTAAATTTTTATCTTTATCTTTTCAGGATCACAGTGTACCTGATCGTGTACATGATATATTTGCTAAGATCATATCGTTCGCATAAGCGAAAGAAAATCGTCTTAGAAAGTATATCATAAAAACATATAAATTGGGGGGTTTATGTTTTAGATCCATGTGATCAATATTTGGGAATTTTAAAACTAAATAACAAAGAAGATGAGAATCAAATGAAATTAGATGAAAATCATAAGAGAAAATTTGTTCACCTAGTCATCCCCTTAATAACTAAATAATATGATTCACAAATGCGATGTCTAACCAGGTCCTAATTTAGTGGCTCGGAGTAGTGCATGTCTATTTATGGCCGGTAGTCCCTATACATATTTTCTGTAACTATCTATTTCGACTGTTGTGGATGATATCTAGTTATATTTCATTCAACAAGATTATCAACTAACCTATATCACTTATCGTGTGAATTTGTTTTACCAACCATACTTAACTACTTAGTAAATGATTAGTTTACATTCATTAAAGCTTAAATTCTATAGTCTACCATTTTAATCCCATTGGGTTATTGGTCATAACTATAACCATAAATTGATATTGATTATATGTTTGTGAATTAAGCTCCTAAGTTTCAGAAGGTCTCCTACTCCTTAATTGCTTTTAAAAGATTATCCATGTTATTCACAAAGGTGTAAAATATAAACGACAAGCATATAAATTATCCGAATCAAGAACTGAATTAAACTAGCAAAATCATGTCACTTAATAATTAAAGTTCATAACAAAGCAAACATATAGGTGTTTAGTCTTTCATAACAGTCATAGAATCAAAAGGATCTCTAAAATTTTTGATCACTTTAAGAACATATACATATATTGTTGTGTATAAGGATCTTTAGAAGTTCTGGTTTTATGATGTCTAAAGTTGATAATTGCAATTTTGCTAAATATATTCATGTTAATACACATTAACACACTTTATGTGATTTGTTTACTAAGTTTAACGTTATCAATAATCAATCGTGTATATTCATTTATTTTTAATTTAATTTTTTAATTTTGAGTCAGAATTATTCATGGAACTAGTCCGTCTATCAAACGAGTCTTCAAACATAGCGATGCGGATTCTTGCAAAACTCACAACGAGTTTTACAATCCTCCTTGGCAGTGTACCTAACCGTTGTAGTGTAATATAGGTAAGACACAGGAGATTGATCGTTCTCTAAAGGAATAGTGTTGGGAAGGTCGAGATGTATGACGAATATATCTAAGGTGAGGGATGATATTTTTTTATCTTTTTATATTTTTTAAAAGCAATTAAAATCTCTGTGTTTGATTGGGGTTTGATTATCAACTTCTTAAAACTATTAATTAAACTAATTATTAGACAAAAAGACAAGTATATTAAAATAAGAGACTCAAATGATAGGTAAAAGCGTGTTCACTTAGATTTCACTACTCCCTAGTTATCTCCTAATGATTAGTCGAATTGTCACATCCTTGTTTAATTGACGCGTTGTATTCCTAAGGTCGTAGGGAGGTGCCAAATGCCCTATTTCTATTAATGTAATTGATAACAACCACAATTCACGCAATAAACACAACGAAAAGTCTACTAATGCACTCTAGGACATGAATACGTTTTTTAGGACGTTCAAGCTCGCAAAACTCACGGAGGAAGCGAGTTTTCCTAACCTAACGTGTAACAACCATTTAAACAACAGACAACAATCAATAGTTAACAACTATCTTTCATTAGATCTAAGCAAACACTAAATTAAATTAGCTAGACATGAAATAGATAATGAAACATGTAATGATAACTGAACTTTAATTAAACATAATGATAGAAGTAATCAAGAAACTTATCTCTTGTGGAATGAGGGTATTAAAACCCTAAGTTACTGTAAAAAAAACCTAAAAAACTCATACACCAACTTTCCTCCCAAGTGTGCACACCAAATGCTGAAAATTCTAAAAGTATATAGGATTACACTTGCAACAACGTCCCTTTATAATTGTGAAGCCGTGAAGTCGCCGCCATTAGGGTTTCGTCTGTTCCAAGCCAGTCTTGTGACGGGGTCTCTTTATGCCTTCAGACGCCGTCCCATACGTCGTCCCCTTATTAATTTTCCAGGCCGTCACCTTATAATTTTCATAGAGAATTCCAGCTCCTTTAACAAGTGACGGCGTCACTTGTTATTTCTTCATTTTTCCACTGAGACGTCTCTAGTAAAATCTGGGCAGTTTTGATATTTTTATTTGCAAGTGACGGTGTCACCTTATAGGTTGTGACGCCGTCTGGTGCCTTTTTTTAGACTTTTCATGACTTGGTCGTTTTCTTCACATTTCATTAGTTTTCATCCAAATATGCATGATTTCTAGCTTTTGCTTACAAAGTACCTAAAAAGTAAAAAGAAACGAATTTAGACAATATTTGATCATAAATATATTGGTTTAGGGCTTAAATGACCCCCTAAAAAAGTACATTTTAAATCCTTATCAAATATCCCTACACTTGTGATTTGCTTGTCCTCAAGAAAATGTGCTTTTATCTAATCAATTTACAAGTTAAGGGTCATTTAACATTGGTTTAAAATAGTTTACAACAAATACAAGCTCTACAATAGTAATAACAAGTACGGAAATTATACACTAGCACCTCGCATATAGTTTTTGGATTCTCTCATCTCTCGGGTGTATAATGAATATAACATTTATGGAAATGGAAATTAACACTTTCTACCTGTCATAGCACATAGATTATCATAGGCTTGAGATTAGATCAAACCTTCACCGCTTTGGCGTAAGCACCTAAGATAAACTATCAAATAAGGCTTTTAAAGGGTTGTAATATTAGGTGTAAAGGTATAGAAAAACACGGGTTTGTTGGATATGGGGAATTTACTAGTGACAAGTCAAAAACCTAAGCAAATTGCATGTAAAATGAGGCATTGCTAAGCCAAGACTGGACTTACTAAACTAACTATTTTTGTATTTTTCTTTCTTGACTTAAACAAAAATAAAATATAAAGGATAGAGACGAGATGGTAGCCCGTATGTTTTTCTTTTTTTTTTCTTTCTTTTTTTTCAATTTTTTTTCATACACTCTTACTATACCATCCGCAAAACATAATATCATAGTAAGGGGATTTACAACCTCCCTACGCTTGAGTTTTTATTAGACTAAACTAATGACCCTAATTGCGAGGATCAAAACATGTGGAGTAATTAGTTACGTAGATAAGGAAAATTAAATTTGATATTCCTTCCCATTAATCCATAAAATACTACTTAACCCGTCCTAACCGTCTCAAAATTGTATTTACAAAAGATATGACTCGACTTAGCAACCATGTAATCAACTAGATAATTGAAATGAGGGTTTAAACATATTACAATAATGCACTAAAGATGAGTGCATACAAGGAAGGCTAAGGCGATTTGGGTGTAACATTTGGGGTGAATTATAAACAATGCTCTGCATTGATATTCCGAAAATTGGAACATCACGAGAACCGCTAAAAGGATATGCTCTAAAAGGTTAACTAGGGGTATTGTGTACTAAAAAATGAGTACATTGAAAAGGTGTGAGGTAATTACTTAACTGATGTGGCAAATGTAATTATTTAAACATGTTTAAAATAATTGTTATCCTAATGCCTCTTATCATTTAGTAAATCCTAACTACACGAATGTAGTCTAACTAGCGATCTAGGAATGCATCAAAAAACAATTTTTAGAATCTACATACTACTGGTACACTCAATAATCATTAAAGATAAATGCTTTTATCCTAAAGATCTAAAGGATAACCTCACATTTTTGGGGTAGGATTTGAGTGGTAAGGGTTTTAGTGCTAATTATATAACTCTTATCCATGAGATGCTTTATTAAAACTAAATTTTTGCTCATATATGTCCTAAAAAATTAAAATTTTGATGCTAAAATTACCCTAACAATTATTTCTTTTAGTTTATTACACTATTACTAAGGATAAGACAAATATCAAGCGAGCAAATAGTTTCTAAGATATCCCTTTATTCCCTCCTTACACTTAAAATGAACATTGTCCCCAATATTCTCTGAAAGTATCAAGGTTATGATAATAGGAAGTAAATAAAGAAGAAAGAAACTAGTACTCTTCTGATTAGCTCGGTATGATCGGTGTAGAATCAAGGTTAAATCCTCCTCCGAAAAGAATAAGTCAGTCATAAGTGTTGCTCCTATTGTGCACTTGCATCTTCTTGTCCAATATAACCTTTAAATTCTGAGAAAACGAACAAGTAACCTCGCGTAAAATCGGCAGTAAAAATATATATATAACAAATCTAAATTAGAAAGTGAGTAGATATAATGATTTCAAAATAAATATTTGCAGGTTCCTGGAAAATTTTAGAAATGCAGTTTCGACAAAAAAAACGAAAATCAGGAAAACTATATGCTACAGTACTTGACGCCGTCAGGTTATAGATCCTGACGCTGTCGGGATTGACCTGACATAATTTTTAAACTTTATTTTCTGGAAAATTTCTAGAAAATTTTACCTCTTTAGAACCTGAAAATTACTACAAAACAACCATTGTGACTCGATACAAACATTTGACTCAAACAAACACATAAATATATGCTCATCATGTATTGTTAATTTCATGTTTAGTTTTGTTCTGATAAACAAATGTGTTCTTCCCTACACTTATCTTTTTTGCAAAATACCTTTATATGTAATTAAGACAAGATTAAAAATAAAATAAAACATTTTCACAATAGTATTTGAAACATGAAACTTAAACAATAATGAGGAGGCATATATGACACATAAACAAATTAAAACAAACAATCAAACAAATAAACATGGGCTACCTCCTAATAAACGCTTTTCTTTATTTATGAGTCTTGTAGCTTGACTCAAAGTTATAACGTACTAGCCTATGTGGGTAAGCTCCACATCGAGGATATCTTTTGGATTAAAATTTTCTTTTAGTTCTCTATTAGTATGTTTTGTTCGGTATGACTTCTCAAGCTTTTCTCCATCAGGATCATATAATGTCATCTTTATATGCCATGATCCATCTCCTTCTTTGGGTGGCTTATTCCATTTCCATCTCTTCTTTGAACTCTCCTTTTTCAACCAATTCACCCCTAAGTTAATTGGCAAGGCTCATAGGAATTCAATCATCTTCCTAAATACTAAGGGATCCTCAAATGGATCTATCTCGGTGTCCCTAGCCAATTGTTGTTCAATGGTGTGAGTTTTATTTACAAATTCTTCCTCTAGATAAAATGGGCGTTGAGGTCTTATAAATTCTCCATTAATCCAAAGTCCATATCTCGATGGTTTCCTATCCAAAGCTATCCCATGAGGTATTTGTTCCTCATAAATATCATAAGCATGCTTCTTGACATCGTAGATTGACCTAGTGTATCCTTCTCCTATCGTAATTTTGGACATCTTACAATCAATTATAGCACTAGGGGTCTAAGAATCCTCTTCCAACTAACAATGGGCATGTAGGGTCACTAGCCATATCAAGGACATGGAAATCCGCCAAAATAGTCAATTTTCCTATATGCACTATCGTGTCCTTTATTATCCCTACCGGATATGCTAGACTCCCATCCGCTAAACCAATTATTGCTTCCGTTGCTTCTAACTTCCCTAAGTCGAGACTTTTATAAACGGGTAACGGAGGTAAGTTAATGCTTGATCCTAAATCGGCTAATGTGTCAAAAGCTTTGGAATCTCCAATGCTACAAGATAGAACGAAGAAGCCCGGATCATTTAATTTCTTAGGTAGTTTATTTTGGATAAATGCGGACCCATTTTTACCCAACTTTAATCTTTCCTCATATTTATCCATTAAAGCATGATAATAAGGTGCATGAGTTAAGACATCAAAAACCGGTTTCTCTTTGTAAAGTTCTTTGAATTCATCTTCTATGGTTATTTCGAGTTTTGGATTAGTTGGTGTTTCAAGATTTTTGTTAACCGACACTTGATTTTCATTGTGTTCTTGGTTTTTTGGCACGTTTTGAGTTTACTTGAAACATGTTTTAATAGTATTTTGCCGAGTGAAATTGGGGCTGTGATGAAGAGCATGGATATGCGCATTCCTTTGATGGACAAGAACCTTGAGTTAATGAAATCGCGCTAACCTTTAGGTTCTTAACGGTATCACTTGGGAGCGCTCCCATTATCCGGTCATTGAAAACCATTAAAAGGGTGTGAAGCTTATTTGTCATCTCACTTTGTTGTCATTTGAAATCAGCTTTAAATTTTGACAATCGAGCTTCTTGAGTTGACATAAAGTTAGACACCAATCCTTCAAGATTGTTGGAGTTATTGGAAATGGAAGGATTATTGTTAAAGGTACGGTTCGAGGACGAACCGTTTAGTTAGAAACGGTTAGGTGGAGTTGAATAATAGTTTTGAGGCGGGTTTGGGTTTTGTTTCCACCTAAGGTTAGGGTGATTTCTCTAAGAGGGGTTGTAAGAATCACCTAAGTTGTTTTGCTCAGGTTTGAAAGTGTACCACTTATCTCCTGCACCGTCGGTACACGAGGATGCGTAGTCCGCAAAAGCTTGTCCGGGGAGTTTCGTGCAATCACGAGTGTCGTGAGGACCACTACATAACTCACACGAGGAAGTGATGTTTTTCACTTGGTGTGAAGGTCTAGGAGCTTCGTAGGAACTCATTAGATATTTGACTTGATATTCAAGTTCAAGAATCCTACGATTGTAACTATGTGAGTCAATTGAAGGCAACGATATTGCCTTGACGGTTTTTCTCACCTCAAGGGGGTCGTTCCAACATTCGTTGTCATAGAGGTCAAGGTCCTCTATTATTCCCCATGATCCTTTCGCGGTTAAATCACGAAGTTTACCACCGACCGCTTGCTCAATGGTTTGCCTTGTGGAAAGATTGGCATGATCATAGAAAATTTTGATTTGAAGCCAAAGATCAATGGCATGGTGAGGGAATTTATGGAGTAAGTCCTTGAATCGAGTCCAGGCTTCATAGAGAGTTTCACCTTCATGTTGTTGGAACATCCAAATGCCATTTCTAAGTTTAGTAGTCCTTCCCGGTGGAAAGAATTGAGCGAGGAAATGGGTAGTAAGATCATCCCAACAAGAGATAGATCCCGCGGGTAGACGCTCTAGCCAATTGCTAGCTTGATCACGTAGAGAGAATTGGAAGAGACGCAGTCGCGTTGTCTTCCGAGTAGCAACATCAAGGTCAATTGAATCGACAGTTTTAAGGAAGTCCTTGAGATGTTGATTTTAATCTTCGGAACGAAGTGCATGGAATGCACATGTAACACCCCAACCCGACAAGGGTAAAGATATCACAATACGGTTTCATATCAGAACTCTAAATGCTATACAATAGTGAAAACCTTACAAAAATACTCGAAAGAAAAAAAAAACATAAATAACTAAACTTCAAAATAAATCTAAGATCTCTAAAATCGAATCTTGCTCTCGTCTCTACTCTCTACCCAGATCAGCTATCCCATAAGCTCATCTTGAATGCTTAAGTACCTGCCGCAGGAAAAGAAAATGCGGCTGAGCTTACAAAGCTCAGTGAACAGATATAACGAAATAAAAACTAAACAAAACAAATATACAAAGGACAAAACCAAAATAAAATGATAAGGAATCTTTTAGGATTCTTCGGAACTCAAACATATAGAAATCCAAACAATCACATAACAGTTTAAACATCTCATAGCACGTTAATGACACAAATACAAACACATCAGAACAACCAATCACTTAGTATACCAAGAATAACAAATTATTTATAAGCCAACGAAAAGTCTAAGACGAACAGAAACACTTTCTAGAAAATAAACATGGCATTCAACAAATCTAATAACCTACACTTAACACACTTAAATCAATATTGCAGCAGCGGAAATAGCAGTCCAAAACATAGCAATCTCACAAACAAATAGGAACATAGTAGACAACTATAATTAAAATAGACCAAACAAAACATAGCATAACCATTAGCAATTATCAAAACAACTATCATAAACTAAACCAGTTCTCAGATCAAATCCCAACATCAGCAGAGTTAAAACATGGCAGTTCACATAAGCAAATAAACCACTAACATATAAGCAAAATTCACAAATTAACTGAACAAATTATACATTCTAAACTTATAGAATACTCACTTCACACTAACACATTCATCCCATAGTTCAACAAATTCACATAACGAGAAACTAACATGACATCAGATCACAGCATGCAAATCCCATTTAAACATATTAATCATAACCTACCATTGTAAACGGTAAACACATAAACATACAAAAGCATACACATATGTAAGAACATATAATAAACCCAGCACACAATCATAAACATTTGAACATACCAAAACATAATCAGAATACTTAACATAGCAATAACAGATAAAGATCTAGCTAACTACCACGAGCCCAAAACATATCATATCAAAACATCATAACTATATAGAAACAATCTCAAAATAATCCGGAGTAGCTAGCTCCCAGAGTTTTATGAAAATGCGTATTGCACACGACATCATTCATCTAAACAAATCATATCAGACAACAAAGCAGATCTAGGATGCATCCATACGCCCCACAAACATATATTAACAATTTAATATAACATAAATTGAGCTCATAACAAATAATAGATAAGGGACGTGGCAGAACTTCACTCTACTGCCCTAGAGTCATGTCAGAGGTGCATCACTGACACGGACATGGAACCCCCATGACTAGGTATTATTTGGCTCGGGTGTCAAACTAACTTAGGTCAAACCAAATTTCAATTATGACACACGTCTAAATCAAACACAAGGCTCAGCAAAGAACATATCAAATAACTCATATCATAAGGTTCATATTCAAATATCGCATGATTCAATAAAACATAAGTTTAGATAAGCAACAGGTCAAACAGTCAGGAAAGGGTTCATAGCAATGGCATCGGAAACCCTAATAAGTAAAACGGGAAAACTAACGAAAATAACATCTTAAGGAACCTTTACTAAGAAGGTCAGAATATATGTACCTTAAAGCAAATGAGAGAAAAGCAAACGAATGTAGGAATATGGAGATGTAACGTCGCGTCTCCTTCAACGAATCTACACGGATTATGATTTATTTAATACTTATTAGCATCATTTATGTTATAACGGATTTATCGCATTAATACATTTAGAGTTGTCAGAATATACTCATTTTAGTGACAGAAGGAATTTCAACATTTTAAAGTATAAATCATTCATTAGTCATACTTAAGATTTGGAAATGGCAATTAGTAACCTCAAAGGCTTAATACAATAATTATCTTATTTGAGGACTTATATGATCATTTTTCAAAGTATAGGGTTTACAAATACCAAGAATGGTTTTTAAGACTCTCTTTCAAAATAGTTTACACAAACCTTGATAACTTATATGAAATAACGAATTTGCACATTTAGCTTTTAACCCTAATCAACTTTCTATTTAGGTACTAGGGTTTCCAGTACTTTTTAATATTACTTCTTACGTATTAAATTCACATGTTACTTCCTTTAATGATTTCCCAATTTGACCTAGAACGTAAATGATAACAAACCAAGTTATCTCAAAACTCACGCATGTCTCTACAAAACTCAACTCACACTTGTCGAACCCATAATTACTCATAATTACAATTTACGCCTTTGACATCTTTAATTTCACGATCTAACCTTATATTATCAGATTTTACTATTTTAGCCCAAAGGTTTTAGAATTTACAAAACGTACCCTTTTATTTTAATAACAATTCAAATGACCCTCTAAATATCCAAAATTACACGTTTAACCCCCACACTTATTTTATACGTTTAGTACATGTATTTTACTGTTTACAAAAATAATCCCTTAAGTTTCATAATTTACAAAACCAACCCAAAACTTTTATTTAGGACCGAACATACATAATTCAAGTACAAACCCTAAACCTAGGTTTAACCCATCATTAGCTCATCATTATTACTTCATTAATTACCCTTAATGATGACAAGCAAACCTTAGTTCATGCAAACCCTAATCGTCCCTTTATAATTCTTTCCTTTTTCATGCTTTATCGATCAATAAAACTCAAGACAATTCACACAAGCTTCGAATTCACAATTATGTATTTTATTCAGGTCTTATAACATGTAAGAGTTTCTAGAAAAATCGAATCATGGTCTTAAAAATTATTATAAGCTCATTCGCTATTTTATACGTTTCTAGGGTTTTTAATTCAAAACAATTTCGTGTGACTTGTTAATTATGCATGACCAATTTTTACAGGTTCCATATGACTTGTAAGACTGAAAGCAACATTAGAAACATACCCTTGTTGAGATTTGGACGTTAGAACAAAAGAACACAAAAACTCCTTCTCGGCGAAACCCTAATCGACCAAAAAAAACTAACCACGATCAACCCAGCTCCTTAGGACCTCGAACCCGATTTTTAACACCTTCTTCACCTTCAAACTCGTCCAAGAAAAATAGTTTCAAGCCTTGGAAACTGGAAGTCGAATTTGTAGGGTTTTGGAGTCGGTTTAGGTATAATCGATTATTAGGGATAGATTAAACCATACAATATGTATTTATATGGTTTTCCAATTTTCTTGTGGGCTTCATATTGTAATGGACTCGAAATAAATAAAATCTTAATTTTATAAACTTGTATTGGGCTTTTAATTAATTAAATTCTTTTTATAAAACTAATTAAATATATTCGGCTATATATATATAAAATACATAAATGATTTTACAAAATTATAATCTATAAAATTAACTTTACAAAGTCATTCAAAATTAATTTGGATCATACGTGATATTTCTTATAAGTTTCTGAATTTACATAGCTTATTTGGTACCCTTTTAAATTAATTATTCATACTTTTGATCATAAGGGTATTTTGGTCTTTTTGTGAATTTTAGAAATTCAGGTTTTACAGCACATCCGTTTTGCACCAACCGGATGGTGTCGGATCACAGGATCATAGTGTTGTTCCCCGTTCACTATCGTTTAAAACAGTTTAAATATATAAAACAAGTTAATAGTGAACTATGACTGAAATTAACATATGAAAACACACCAAGTAATTTTCAACATAATATTCTCATTAGAAATAAATCAACAAAGAATACGTTACCCAAGTACTTGTGGAATAGTACTTGGGATTGAAATGACAAAGTTGGGTGACTCCTCTCTAAGCTCAGGCTAAGTCTGAGCACAACTCTTAGAGCTCACTGAGCTATCTCAGGAACTAAGTTGTATTTGGAGGAGTGAAAAGATGGCTTGCATGTGTGTGTTTTTACAATTCACAAGCTTAACCTTTTCACTCCATCTCTTATGCTATTTATACATGTATGGTATTTGACTCTTTCCTAAGTGACAAACTGACATCATACAGAAGACAAAATACTCATGTATTTTGTCTCTGTTTACAAAGACTATTCTAGGTAAGAGACAAGACTTCTTTCCTAAGTTCAGTGATGACACTGAGCCTGATCTTTTGCCATTCAGGGAAAGTTGACTTAAGTTGATAAGGACTTCGTCTTATCTGATTCAAACTTTTCCCGCCTTGTCCCGCTCTTTCTTCAGTCTTAACATCCTTCAGTCTTCTACTTCAGTTTGTCTTCAGTGTAAGAGTTGGAGAGTAGTCTTAGGGATTCAGTGAGTTATTGTCATCACTCACTAAATTCATCATCTTCTTCTTGACTCAGTCTTCACCCTTTAAGTTCCGCCTTACTGACTGGAGAGACTTCTTCTACGCCTCGTACTGAGTATCCCGAAGGTGACTCACTGAGAGACTATGCACTCAGTGACTTGATTAGTGTTAAAACAGACTAAACACTTGGCTATTTTATATTCAAATCCTAGATTAAGGGGTTTGGGTATTTACTGAACCCAACAGTCTCCCCCTATTTGGATATACAAATAGCCTAAGTGGTTGATCAGTGTAAGTGAGCAAGAGGCTTCTTCTTACACTGAATGTACTAATGAATATAATGAGGAACACTGAGTAAATGAATAAAACATACATCGTTTATTGACCAGATTACATAGTTCCTATTACTAGTACAAAAGATAAAACAAAATGATGTCAATCCAGATGGATTCCCAATGCTTCAAGCTTGACCTTTTTGGTGATGAGTGTTTCTTTGTCGGGATGGTCTCTTATCTTGGCATTCAGGTCTTGGCAGAACCTGATGTTTGCTGGGGTTTGAATTTGAGAGGCCACTGGTATGTAGCTCAGCATTGCAGCCACACCAGCCTGATCAATATCACTCCATCTTTGAAAAGCAGGGTTTCCATAGACATCAATGTGGAATAGCCCTCTTTCTGGCTTCTCTATCACTAGACAGTTCACAAATTTAACCCCTTCAGGCAGCTCCCTATTACACTCCAGTCCAGGCACTTTAATCTCAGGTTGGAACTCAACTCTCTTCCTTTTGCCAGTGGATGATTGTGGTTGAGATCCTTGAGGTGCAGTTAAGGCGGCCTGAATTCCCAGTTGGGCTGGACAATCTCTCAGTTTTTCATATCTTTTACTGAGCATTTTCATCAGGTCCTTAACCACCGCATTCTTCTTCTTTTCAATGATTGGGCCAAGCTCATCAAGTTCAGTGATCCCAAAGTCAGTGAATTTGAGGGGATCATGGACCTCGAAGTGTCTTTTATCAACCCCTCTATAGACATTCATGGCCAGTGGTTTGGTATTGGGGATGATTCTGACATCTGTGATTTTTTCAGGAAGCCTTCGGCGTGTCATCGTCCAGTTGTACTCCTCAATTCTGCTTTGCCTGAGAGCTTCAGTTTTCTTCTTCTTTTCTTCCAGCTGCTTTTTCATTGCAGCCATCTGAGCCGCCTGAGCTTCTTTGAACTTTTGCCCTGCCTGACCCTTTTGAAGTTTGCGTGGATCTAATCCTATATTTTCAGCTTCTTCGGCGACAACCTTTTCCAGTGCTTTTCTGTTCCTTTTCTCTTCCTCAGCTTGTTTCAACCTTTTTTCTTCTTTAGCAAGGTGTTTACTTAGCTGTTGTGGTGTGAGCAGGTATTCAGTGTCGCCGATTTTATAGGGAATCTTCTCAGGCTCAAAAGTTGCCATCTTGCCTTTTCCTTTGTCCTGGCCTGAGGAAGATGAAGTTGCTACCAGGGGTGGTGGTGTTGTTGTTATTGGAGTGATTACTGTCAGTGTTGTTGTTGATGATGTAGTTGGTGGGATTGATGAGATAGGTGTTGCTGAGACTGGTGGGGATGATGAGATTTGTGCCACTGATGATGATCGTGTTGGCTCCCCCTCAGTGTGAGAAGGAGGATCTTCAGCAATATTCTCCCCCTCAACTGTTGCCGGAACTTCAGTGAGGGTAAGAGTTGGAGTAGATGCTGAGGGGGACGGAGCTGCTTGACCTTTGAAGGCCTGATAAATTTCGGTGATCATGGCCTTAATCTCTGAAGTAGCTGCCTGAATACCAGTGACCTTTGCATCTAGATTAGCGTGAGAGATCTCTAATGCAGTCAACCGGGGACCAAGATTCCAGGCCATAGAAGATGAGGCCTGAGCCATAGCAGATACCTGAGTGTTCAAAGAGTCCACTGAGGTCTGAAGAGTCTGAACTGAAGATTGGAGACCCTGAACATTGGCAGAGTTGAGCATTTCAATTAGTTCAATCAGTTGAGATGAGTTTTTCACATACACTTCAGTGGCCTCCAGCATTTTGGTATTGAGTGCTGGGTCTTCTTTAACAGCGTCCCTAATTTCATCGATTGTAACCCCACAAGTCTGAAGATGCTTGAGGAACTTAACCAGGTTTTCATCCAGTCTGATCAGGTGTTGGTACATTAGATCTCAATGCTCATGAACATTTTCATTGAAGGTTAGCACATCAGATCGAAGATCAGCGTAGCTGGCAGCGGCTTCTGTGTGTTGATCCCAAATTTGATCAGTAACCCCAGTATACAGTTTCCTTGAGGCTTTTGTGATCCACTGAACCAGCTGTCTTTCAGTGACTGGAAGAATATTGTCAAATCAGTTGAATTCCCCAGAGCTGGATGAAGAGGAGTCTGAGTCATTATCTTCAAGGTGAAATGGTAACTCGATATGCTCCTTTGGATCAGGCTGAGGCTCTTGTTCAGCTTGAACCTCAGCGTCCATTTCTTCTCCAGCTGTTAAGATTTCATCATCAGTGTCAGCAAGCTCATCTTCAGAAAATAGTATCCCAGTGACATCAACAACAGTTAACCAGGGATTGTTGATGGGTTCCATATCAGCGGGTGGTATGTTTCCCTCTGAGTCTTTGTCCCCCGTTGACCCCTCAGACACTGGTGGGAGTTTCCCAGTGCCTTCTCCGGAGTCAGGATTGGTTTTGGGTTCCGTATCGGCGGGTTGTTTCTAACCCTCCAAGTCTTTGTCCCCCAGTGACCCCTGAGACACGGGTGGGTGTTTCCCAGTGCCTTTGGCGGAGTCATTGATTGTTGTATCCCTATCAGTGGGTTGTTTGTTTCCCCCTGAGTCTTTGGGATCGATCAGTGTGCCCTCAGACAAAGGCTTGGATTTGCTAATGTCATCACTGGGCGTTGTGGAAGGCGCTCCCCTACCAGCGGGTTGTATTTTTCCCTCTGGATCTTGGGGAGTAGTAGGTGTGACCAAGGGCACTGACTGTGATGTATCAGTGTCCTTCGTTGTCACTGGGGTGGTTGTTGCCAGGTCAGTGGGTGTCTTTTTGGTCAAGGGATTTTTGTGCCTCTTAGGCTGTGCTCCTGAAGCCTCAGGGCCCTGAGACTTTGGTTTAGTCTTAGTCCTAGTCTGAGACTTCCCCTTTTTCCTTTTAAGAGCGGGGTTTAGAGACACTGATCCACTTTGATTGTTTACAACAATCATGTGGGCCGTCAATTCAATGGAAGTGACGAGGGATGGGTCCTTTTGAAAATTTGATGGCTCAGGATGCCAGGTAAATTTCCAAATGTTTCATCCTGAGTATAATTTGAACCCAGTAACGATTGCAGAGCACAAGAGACAAACCTAGGATACGAAACGTACTTCGTCCTAGTTTTGCTCTGTAGCTTCGTTACGAGATCACTGTAAATGATCTCTCCTATGTCGACCGTGACCCCATTCATCAAGCAGTATGCCATCATCAACTGAATAGAGTTAACTAGTTTAGTGGATGAGTGGTTCCCACCGAGGACCTGAATCACAAAAGTGAAGAGGATCCTCCAAGCCACGGGGAATGAGCTTTTAGTGACTGGGGTCTTGTCCAAAAAAGTTGGATCTAAAACGATTTGTTTCAACCCATCTTTCACTGTGGAGGGTTCAGGATGGGCGACATAAGTGCCTTTGTTATAATCTAACCCTGTTGTAATGCAAAACGTTTTGTAATCCAGGGTGTATTGTTTTCCCCCATTTAGACTGAACCTGATGAGATACTCCCTGAGAGGTCTAAGGTTATTCTCATCAGTGGAAGGTGTCGGGTCAAAGGCTCTAGCAGTAGCCCAAAACTCCCTGAGGTAGTTTGGGTACACTACTGAGGGACATTTTACAAAGGCCGTTTTAAGTGGGCAGTTGAATAAAAATTTTATAATGTCTTTATAGGTTGGGAAATTTTCAGGATATTCAAAATTTCCTATGACATTATTTGTTTTGAATTCAACGTTAGTAAGATCCCCTACCCACTGAGAAGCAAACTGAAGAGATTGTGTTATAGCCATTTCCATTAACGCAGATTTTAAGGTTTTAAAAAAATGTTTTGACTGGAACAATCAAAGTGTTTAGATCTCTTCGAGTATGTGATGAAAAACTTTTGTAAATGTTTACAAGAAGGTTTTTCAAAAGAGGTTTTGAGCACACACAAATGTTTTTGGATTTTTTGAAATGATTTTGACAGAGTTTAGTTGCAGAAAAGATTTGTGTGTGTTGTTTGTGTTGGAGAAGAGGGTATTTATAGAGTGATAAGAGGGGTGTTTTGTGCACAAATGGAAATATTAAGAGTCGGTTTTTGAAGACGTTTGAATTTCCACATTTAATGCTACCACTCCATTACCCGCAGTAAAATCCCGTTTTTCAAGGGAACAGTTGCAGTGCATAGTAAAAGTGCACTTTTGCAGAGAGAAAATATCAATTTGATATTTTTTGTGAGAGGCATTAAATGCCAAGTGGGATGACAGTAAGACAAAGAGACATATATTCCTTTATTAAATTGGCATAGTTATCAACCTAGGACATTAAAGTAACTGATACTTGGATCATTTAGTTACTCATTCAATGCTCTTTGTCAAGTGTCAGGGACCCTGAATGAGTCTTACTCATTCAGTTAGAGGTTTATATTGGTTGTTCAGGGAGGATGAACCATTTCAGAGAACTTACTGAGATTGGTTTTCAGATACTTGACTTTCAATGTCAAGCATTCCCAATTCAGCTTTCAGTCTCCTGAAGGTAGGTTCATCCAAGGGTTTGATGAAGATATTAGCTAGTTGATATTCAGTAGGGATGAAATGAAGTTCAATATCTCCTTTCATTATGTGATCCCTGATGAAGTGATATCTGATATCAGTGTGTTTGGTTCTTTGGTGGAGGACAGGGTTGTTGGAGATTGCAATTGCACTAATGTTATCACAGAAGATGGGCACCATTTTGTAATGGATGTCATAGTCACTGAGTTGACTTTTCATCCATAATACATTTGCACAGCATCTTGCTGCAGCTACATATTCAGCTTCAGCTGAGGACATTGCCACTGATTGTTGCTTCTTTGCACTCCAACACACCAGTTTTCCTCCAAGAAATTGACAGGACCCTGAGGTACTTTTTATGTCCATGTTGCAGCCAGCATAATCAGAATCAGAGTAACCCTTGAGATCAAACCCTGAGCATATTGGATAATAGAGTCCAAGGTTTGGGGTTGGCTGCAGTGAGGTGAGATTCTTTGGGATTGGACTGATATCTTGCTATTAGACAGACTGAAAATTGTATGTCTGGTCTAGAAGCGGTTAGATACATCAGTGAGCCAACAATCCCTCTGAAATGGGTTTGATTGACTGATTTTCCAGTGAGATCAGGTCCAAGGTTGTTAGGTGGGACCATTGGTGTCTTCACTGAGGCACAGTCAGATATCTCATATTTCTTCAAGAGAGTTCTGGTGTATTTCTCTTGACTGATGGATGTTCCTTTATCAGTTTGCCTGATTTGTAGTCCAAGAAAGTATGTAAGTTCCCCCATCATGCTCATTTCAAACTTCTTTGTCATTAGTTTTTCAAACTGTTTGCAAAGTTTGTAGTTTGTTGAGCCAAAGATGATATCATCAACATACACTTGGACTAGTATCACATCCTATTGGGTTCTATAGACAAATAGTGTGTTGTCTATCTTTCCTCTGACAAACTTGTTTTGTATCAGGAAGGCTGAGAGAGTTTCATACCATGCCCTGGGAGCTTGTTTAAGTCCATAAAGGGCTTTGTCAAGCTTGCAGACATAGTCACGGAATTCACTACTCTCAAATCCTGGAGGTTGCTGAACATACACATCTTCCTTGAGATCACCATTTAAGAATGCACTTTTAACATCCATTTGGTAGACCCTGAAGTTCATGTATGTTGCATATGCAAGGAAGATCCCGATGGCTTCCATTCTTGCAACAGGAGCAAATGTCTCATCATAGTCAATGCCTTCTTGTTGACTGTAACCTTTGGCTACAAGTCTGGCTTTGTTTTTAATGACAGTGCCGTTTTCATCAGTTTTGTTTCTGAAAACCCACTTCATTCCTATGACTACTACATCCTGAGGACATTTGATCAAGGTCATGACTTTGTTTTTATCAAACTGTTGCAATTCTTCTTGCATAGCCTGAACCCAGCTTGGGTATTTTAGAGCTTCAGTAACACTTTTGGGTTCTATGTCTGATAGGTAATCAGCATATAGACATTCATTGGCTGAAGCTGCAGTTAGACTAGCAGCCATGCTTCTAGTGAGCATGCCCTCAGTGTGTTCACCAATGATGTTTACAAGCTCAATGTCCTGCGATTTTGTCCACTTACTTTGTGGTCTGGGATCTGAGCTTGAAGATGTCACTGGGAGTTCAGATGTGAGTTCAGGTGCAAGGGCCACAGAATCATTTAGAACATCTGTAGAGATGTCTTGATCAGGTTGAGGATCATGAGTTACAGGGTCCTGATCATTTGGATCATTGTTGTTTATCCCAGCAGGGACAGACTGATTATCAATGAACTCATTGATGGTTGGTTGGGGTAGGTTGTGAGGTAAGACATAATATGAGATGTCAGCATCAGCTTGATATGAGGAATTGAGTTCAGTGTTGTACTCATCAGGAGGATATCTTGATGAGTTATCAATTCCTATTTCCTCTACTGAGGTGTTGGTGAACCTGATGCTTTCAGTACTTTCATCAAAGGTGACATGAAATGTTTCCTCAACTTGTTGTCTCCTTGTGTTAAAAACCCTGAAGGCTTTGGAGATCAGTGAGTAGCCTAAGAAGTATCCATCATCAGCTTTTGCATCAAACTTGCCTAGATGATCCTTGTGGTTATGAATAAACACAGGACATCCAAATACATGAAAATAGCTGATGTCAGGAAGTCTACCTTTGAAGATCTCATATGGGGTTTTATTATGTCTTTTGACAATGATTGACCTGTTTTGAGTGTAACAAGCAGTTTTGACTGCTTCAGTCCAGAAATGCTTTGAGAGGGCTGATCCATTTAACATGGTTCTAGCAGCCTCAATGAGAGTTCTGTTTTTCCTTTCAGCAACCCCATTTTGTTCAGGGGTATATGGAGAAGAGAAATTTTGAGAAATTCCTTTTTCATCACAGAAGCTCTCAAGCTCTTGATTTCTGAACTCAGTACCATTGTCAGTTCTGATTTGTTTAACAGTAATGTCATTCTGGTTTTCAATCTTCCTGATGAATGACATTATTGTATCAGTTGCCTGACTCTTTTTGGAAAGAAAGTATACCCAAGTGTATCTTGAGAACTCATCAACAATGACAAGTGTATACTTCTCATGCTGGATTGACCTGGGACTGACAGGTCCAAAGAGATCCATGTGCAGGAGGTGAAGGCAGCTTTTGATGGAGAAATTTTGTTTGGTTTTGAATGATGCTCTGTGGTGTTTACCCTTTTCACAGGCAGAGCATGGTTTGTCTTTTGCAAAAACCAGTGATGGTAAGCCAAGGACCTTGTTTTGTTTTGCCAAGTTGTTGAGGTTTTTGAAGTTTAAGTGTGAGAGTCTCTCATGCCACAGCCAATTGATAGTTTCAGTGGCTTTAGCAAAGAGACACGTTCCATCTTGGGAGAGTGTTGACATGTCTAGCACATAAACATCATCTCTCCTAGGAGCTATCAACACAACTTCCGTGTTGGCATTGAAAATGGTACCTTGTTTATCATTGAATTGTACAATGTATTTAGCATCACATAGTTGACTGACACTGATGAGATTGTATTTGAGACTGTTGACATAGGCTCTTCTAGAGAAAACTATTCCATTGCAGTTTACTGAACCATAACCTTCAGTGGGACATGATGAGTTATCACCAAATACTACCTTAGGCCCTGGTTCCTTTACATACTTGTGCAGATATTCCTTCACACCAGTCATGCTTCTTGAGCATCCACTGTCTAGATGCCAAATAGGTTCCCTGGCATGTCTCTGCACAAGTAGTAAACTGAATTAGTTTCTCTTCGTGACCCACTTACTAGTGGGCTTGGATCTCAAGGTCTCTTTGAAATTTGCAATCGACTCATGGTCTGTGGTTGTGTGCATGGTGCTACCACAGGTTTTGCATTTAGAGGCTGAGGATGACTCAGTGACTCTGGGTTGTTTGGAATTTCTCCTTGCATGAATGATACTGTCATGTTGGGATGTCTCATGAGCTGGATTACCGCATATATCACAGCATGTATTCATGAGACAATCATCCTGATGATGATCATTAAACCCGCAGTGAGAGCATAGAGGAAAAGGTTTTGCTCTATTCTTTGGAGCAGTTTTGGAGGATGAAGCATACTGATGACCAACTTTGGTATAGTTTGCTTGACTGACGTACTGTAGATGATCTGCAGTCCTGTGATCATCCTTTTTGCAGATCATGCAAAAAAGGATTCTATAGCAGTTGTCAGTGGTATGGCTGGTGTAATGACACAGCTCACACTTTTGTTTGTTTTTGGAGGTTGACTTAGACTTTGAGGAACTGGAGGAAGCTGACTTTGTCTCCTTGATTGGTTCGGGGACCTTTTCAATGGATTCCATTTTTTCAGTAAGCTTCCTCACAAGTTCAGTCAGTTGCTGAATTTGGTCAGCTTCAGTGGGGACAGAGGATGTTGAAGTCTCAGTAGGAGTAGACTCTTGTTGGATAAGTTTTGCTTGTCTTTGTAAGATGGTTCTACCAAGTCCAGACCTTTCTTTTGGTGAATGTGGATTGAATTGTAGTGGAGTAAGCTCTGAGCTTGGAGCAGCACCCTGAAGAGGTTTCAGTGGTGGAAGCGGTGCTTGAGATTCTGCTTCAGACTCAGAGATATGATCAGTACTACTGGGTACATCAGGGAGTCCAAGCATGCTTTTTAGAGCTTGACTTTCAGGCTCTAGAATCCTTCCAGAATCGAAATTTGGAAGCTTACTCTCAGGATTAACCCGTTCAATCCAATCACTGGAATTTGGAGTTGTCAACATGTTGGTAATCATACCACCAGACACAAATGGTTTTGAACATTGGTCTTTGTTGCGAGAGTCAGGGAGATGATCTTCACCTATGACTCTCTTTTTGCTACTGGGGGCACCCACAGCATCAAAGACCCTGGGATTCTTAGCAGTCCAACTATCAAGAATATCTTGTTCCTTTTTAAGTTCATCTTGAAGAGCCTGATTTCTCTTAACTAGTTCAGTGTTTTGAATTTGCAAGGTGACAGCCTCAAGCTTGGCTTGTTTTAAAATAAGCAATTCATCTCTGCACTTGTTTAATTCAAAACTTAACTTGTTGTATTTTGAAAAGAGATTTAATCTTTGCTCTTCTACGAACTTAAGATCAACATTAAGATAATTCATATAAGACTGCCAATCAGAGTCATCATCCATAGATAGTAAGATGTTTACCTTCTTCATAGTGATGTTGACCCATTCCCCGTTTCTGGCATGATTCTTCCCAACTGCTAGCTTGTCCTCTTCTGAGAGGGCCATCAGTGCACTGACATGCACCATTTCATCATCTGATGATACTGGCTCTTCATCACAGTCGAAAGTCTCAGCAACAAGGCCTTTGTTTTTACCCTGCACAGATTGAACACTTTTTATTGTTTATGAGGGACTGGCCTCGAGCAATGCAAGCTTAGCTTTGACTTTCTTGTACTTAGCTTCAAAATCAACAGTTTTGTTTTGATCAGATTTGTTTTGAAAATTTTGATGAGACTGATAGATTTTTGGTTGAAATTTGCTAAAGCCTGAGGACTGATTTGACCCTGATGGTTTATAAGAGGGTTCAGAAATTGTTTTTGAAAAACAGTCTTTTGCAAAATGACCTCTTTTGTGACACTTAAAGCATTCAGTGTCCTCATTTGCTTTGGCATTCGAAAAACTTTTGTTTCTTTTTATAAACCTTCGAGAGTTAGCAAGGAGTGCCCTTTCCTGAAATTCAGTGTTCAGGTCATTTAGGTACTCCTCACTTGATCTCTCATCAAGCTCATCATCTGAATTTTTCTGAAAATCTTGAACAACATTGTTAGAATAGAAAGCAGTTGATATTGGTGATGAGGTGGTGGTCAGGGACTTCTTGACTTCCTGAGACTTCTTTAAGTCAGGGTATCGTCTGTTGATGAGATTTTCCTCATAGAAAAATTTCCCATAAATTTCAGGAAGCTCAAGATTTTGGATATGATTAGCATTCCTAAGTCCCTGAGAGAAATTCAACCACTTCTCAGGGAGACTGTTGACAAACCAACATTGATTTCATGTTTGGACAACTTAACACAATCATTTGACAGTTCATTTAAAAGAGTTTTGTACCTGGTGTAAGTTTGAGAGAGAGTTTCTGAGTCCTTAGCCCTGAAGGTGTTATACTCAAGTTTCAGGTCCATTATCCTATTTTCCTTGGTATCAGATGGTCCTTCATGACTATGAACTAGGTCATCCCAGGTTTGCTTAGCTGTACTACAGCTTATAACAGACTCCATAATATCGTCAGGAAGACAAGATATTATGATACTTTTGAGTCTTTGGTCCTGGTTGACCACTCTCCTTTCATCCTGGGTCCACTGAGCTTCAGGTTTGGGCAACCCTTCAGCAGTCTTTGGGATAAATGGACCTTCATTTATACACTTGATATAATAAGGTTCCATCCCAATCAAATAGCAAAGCATTCGCTTTTTCCATTTGTTGAATTTGCCAACTTCAAGTCTAGGGGCAACAGCTGAATAAGCTCCACCCTTTTTATCGACTAGTTGGGGTACATCAATTTCAGCCATTTAGGATCCTAATTTAAAAACTTTTAGAGAGGCCTAAAAAAAACGAGTTTTATAATTAGACTTGCTCTGATACCACTTGTTGTTCCCCGTTCACTATCGTTTAAAACAATTTAAATATATAAAACAAGTTAATAGTGAACTATGACTGAAATTAACATATGAAAACACACCAAGTAATTTTCAACATAATATTCTCATTAGAAATAAATCAACAAAGAATACGTTACCCAAGTACTTGCGGAATAGTACTTGGGATTGAAATGACAAAGTTGGGTGACTCATCTCTAAGCTCAGGCTAAGTCTGAGCACAACTCTTAGAGCTCACTGAGCTATCTCAGGAACTAAGTTGTATTTGGAGGAGTGAAAAGATGGCTTGCGTGTGTGTGTTTTTACAATTCACAAGCTTAACCTTTTCACTCCATCTCTTATGCTATTTATACATGTATGGTATTTGACTCTTTCCTAAGTGACAAACTGACATCATACAGAAGACAAAATACTCATGTATTTTGTCTTTGTTTACAAAGACTATTCTAGGTAAGAGACAAGACTTCTTTCCTAAGTTCAGTGATGACACTGAGCCTGATCTTTTGCCATTCAGGGAAAGTTGACTTAAGTTGATAAGGACTTCGTCTTATCTGATTCAAACTTTTCCCGCCTTGTCCCGCTCTTTCTTCAGTCTTAACATCCTTCAGTCTTCTACTTCAGTTTGTCTTCAGTGTAAGAGTTGGAGAGTAGTCTTAGGGATTCAGTGAGTTATTGTCATCACTCACTGAATCCATCATCTTCTTCTTGACTCAGTCTTCACCCTTTAAGTTCCGCCTTACTGACTGGAGAGACTTCTTCTACGCCTCGTACTGAGTATCCCGAAGGTGACTCACTGAGAGACTATGCACTCAGTGACTTGATTAGTGTTAAAACGGACTAAACACTTGGCTATTTTCTATTCAAATCCTAGATTAAAGGGTTTGGGTATTTACTGAACCTAACACATAGTTTGAGCTTGTTGTGGGAGCTCAATGGTGTTCCTATAGACTTGATGGCTCGGTCTAGAGTATTCACCAAGAGTACGGGCTCTTGGCGGGTCTTGTTGGCTAAGAACGAGTAGGCCTTGTGGTGGTTGGTCTTGTTGTAGTGGTACGTTATATTGTGGTGGTTAGGGAAAAGGCATTTCATTAACCATGGTGGCAAATGAGAAGTTTTTACGAACAAAGAGAACAAAGAAAAAGATAGATTACTAGGAAGCTAATAAAATGAAAATAAAAGCTTACTTTATAGGAATCAAGTGAGTAGACCTACACGAGATAAAAAACGAAGCTAAACTATTCCCCGACAGCGGCGCCCAAAACTTGATGCGGATTCTTGCAAACCTCACAACGAGTTTTACAATCCTCCTAGGAAGTGTACCTAACCGTTGTAGTGTAGTATAGGTAAGACACGGGGGATTGATCGTTCTCTAGGGGAATAGTGTTGGGAAGATCGAGATGTATGACGAATAGGTCTAAGGCGAGGGATGATTTTTCTTATCTTTTTATATTTTATAAAAGCAATTAAAATCTCGGTGTTTGATTGGGGGTTTGATTATCAACTTCTTAAAACTATTGATTAACTTAATTATTAGACTAAATGACAAGTAAATTAAAATGAGAGACTCAAATGACAGGTAAAAGCGTGTTCACTTAGATTTCACTACTCCATATTTATCTCCTATTGATTAGTCAAATTGTCACATCCTTGTTTAATTGACGCGTTGTATTATGAAGGTCGTAGGGAGGTGTCAAATGCCCTATCTATCTATACTACATTATAAAGCATTTGGGACTTCCTATAAAAGGAAGTCTTAAAATTTTAAGACAAAAAACATTACTATAATAGGAAAATTAGAAAATTAATGTAAATTTTAAAAATTTAAGTCTCATTAAAACTATATAGTAACCCCCTACAATAATGATATATTTAATAGAATTGTTTATAAAAAAAAAAAAAAAAAAAAAAAAAAAAAAAAAAAAAACAAAAACAAAAAGCTCATTAAATTTATGACCATCAATTTAATGCTAAAATTTGAAAAATAAAAGTGATAATTATTTACGCTATTAATAATTTAGATGTTCTACTTTTAAAAAAATATATCTAATTCGTTATAAAGTATTTGGGACATGCTATGAGAGGAAGGTTTAAAATGAAAAACATTTGCTCGCCACAAAAATAGTTACCGGGTACCCGCCGCCGCATTGCGCGGGTACCCTTCTAGTTTCTATTAATGTAATTGATAACAACCACAATTCACACAATAAACACAACGAAAAGTCTACTAGTGCCCTCTAGGACATGAATATGTTTTTAGGACGTTCAAGCTCGCAACACTCATGGAAGAAGTGAGTTTTCCTAACCTAACGTGTAACAACCATTTAAACAAGAGACAACAATCAATAGTTAACAACTAGGTTTCATTAGATATAAACAAACACTAAATTAAATTAGCTAGACATGAAAAAGATAATGAAACATATAATGATAATTGAACTTGAATTAAATATAATGATAGAAGTAATCAAGAGACTTATCTCTTGTGGAATGAGGGTATTAAAACCCTAAGTCAATGTAAAAAACCTAAAAAAATCATACACTAACTTTTCTCCCAAAGTGTGCACACCAAATGCTGAAAATTATAAAACTATATATAGGATTACACTTGCGACGGCGTCACTTTATAGTTGTCACGCCGTCAAGTCGCCGCCATTAGGGTTTCGTCTGTTCCAAGTCAGTCTTGTGACGAGGTCACTTTATGCCTTCAGACGTCGTCCCAGAATCTCTGACGCCGTCCCCTTATGATTTTTCGAGACCGCCACCTTATAATTTTCACCGAGAATTCCATCTCCTTTAACAAGTGACGGCGTCACTTGTTATTTCTTTATTTTTCCAATGAGCCATCTTTAGTAAAATCTGGGCAGTTTTTATACTTTTATTTGCAAGTGACGACGTCACCTTGTAGGTTGTGAGGCCGTCTGGTGCCTTTTTCCAGACTTTTCATGACTTGGTCGTGTTCTTCACATTTTTATCCAAATATGCATGATTTCCAGCTTTTGCTTCCAAAGTACATAAAAAGTAAAAAGAAATGAATTTAGGCAATATTTGATCATAAATATATTGATTTAGGGCTTAAATAACCCCTAAAAGCCTACATTTTAAATCATTATCACATAGTATAGCTTGAAAATCATTTACATAATCACAACCATTTAGACATGTGTTTGAGCTAAGAAACACTTGAAAAAAATCATTTGTGTGACGTGTTTAGAATTAAAATAGCGTTACCCTTATGTTTTTATTTTATTACGCTTAGTTTTCAAATTTTTTAATAAGGAAAATCTTTTATATAATAAAAGAAGGGAAAATGACGCAAATAGACCGCGCGCCCTGATGCATATCACTTTCTAGACCACTTTTATTTTTAATTTGAAAATAGACCGAGGGCAACCGCTGTCATTGGGCAACTCATCGACATTGCGACAAGTGTCCCGTATGTGTAAGGTATTGTTTTTTGGGCAACTAAAAAGCGGTGGGCAACCGTATAATTTTAAAAAGGGTTCTATCGTCATTTTACGTTAGACAAAAAAGTACACATTTAAATAGTAAAAGTACAGTATCCATTAATTAAGAGAGTTCAAAATCCAAAAGTCACTGACCAATAAAGCATCCATAGTTATCGGTTTTCTCTTGCTTCTCGCAGTACTATTTTCACAAATCAAACCGTCTTCTTCGTCAGCCCCATGTCTTCCTTGTAACGTCAGTTATGTCACCATCTTTAAAGCTACAGTGTTGATTGCAAACCACATTCGATTGATCAAGTTTTAAAAAAATGTTCCCAAATATGGTACGTAAATATTGTTCTCGTTGTTTATTACATATGATTATTTCCAATTGGTTCTGTGTTATAATAAATCGTTTTTGTTATTCGATGAATAACTATGTTAGATAGGTGTTAATTCTATTTTATAATTCGTTGCTCTTTTTTATGTGTATCTGATTCGTAATTATGTAGGGTATGATACCTTAGATGTCGTTAGTTAAGTATGTAACATTACTTGGTTCATTAAAAAATTTAGTGGCAGTTTGTAGACTAATAAGGAGTGGTTTTTTCATCAAAAGCTATCTGATCCTCTGTACTTTGAAACACCAAAGTTGGATCTGCAATCCCTTTACCCTTTCCAATATCAGTTTGAGTAACTACATCTTTCTGCATAGGTTCACCAATGTTTAGAGTCTTAGCAATAGCTCTAGGTGCAGGGATAGGGTGAGATTGCTTTTGGTTAACCAATTGTATGGCAATCTCATTGTCAGCCTTTTTTGGTTTTGGTGTTGGTGTTATTGATGTGGTTATAATTGTAGCAATGGTTGCCTATGCAGTGGAAACGTCTGAACTGGCAGTGGGTATAATAATAAGAGCAGTGGTTACTCCAATACTAGCAGTGGATGCATCAATACTGGAAGTGGTTGCCTGCACCCCTTCATTCTCCTTTTCTTCAACTGCAGCCTTTAAAGAATCATCTTGACTCTTGAGGTTTGGAAAATTTATGTTTCCTAGTTAATAATATCAATAACTAATGGAATTTCGAGTTTAGTATTGGAATTAAGTCTAGTTAGAGTATATTCGCATGTGAAGAATATCGAGATTGGCTATTATTTTGATTATTTATGTTTTCACAAATGATATCATAAAATCATAACATAAAATTTGATGCAGTAATCTAGTACCTTGTTAATTAGATAAATACTTATTACCTTACATACCTAATCAGTCCAAAATAGCACATTCTTAAACATTTAAAAAACACATTCATAATCCTAAAAATCATCAGCATCAGCTGCAACTTCTTTGAGTCTGTTGATAAGATTTTTGGCACATTCAACCATCTCTTGATACTTAGCTTTGACAACAGCATTATGATCTTTCAAAATCTTAAAACTGGTTTGCATCTCTTCATACTTCGCTTCAGCATCAGCATTATAATCTTTGTAAATCTTAAAATCAGCTATCGCCTCTTCACACGTTGCTTCCAAATTAGCATTATCATCTTCGATCCTCTTGAAACGCGCTTTCATTTCTTCATACTCACATTCATACTCTGGAAGTTGTTCAATCATTCTCTTCCTCTTATCAATCAGCTCTTGTTTCTCTCTAAATTCCTTCTATTGGGAAAGTCTTTCCCGGCTCACAAGCAATTACCATTCTCTTGAAACGGTCTATCATGTCTTTAAATAAAGAATCGTCTAAATTAGTACAATTCGGAGTGCATGTACCATCTTGACACAAAGAACACACCATTTCGTAAATGATTGTGATGATTGATAATCTAATTGATGTCAATGTCAATTGACTAAAATATCACAGTAGAAGTGAAAGGTAAATTTCACAAATGAAAATGTGTTTTTAGTTTTTGTGTAGACAGCTGTATTATTTATTGACAATTTGAATTGGTGTATAGTGTTAATAATCCAAACTAACTGTAATAATTGGTGTTTGCAAATGGGTTTTTTGTGGTCACAAAGAGTTAGAGTATCAGTGGCCTATGCATTTTACTTTTTTTGACTTTTTTGTGAACTCTAGCATTTGGCTATTTTGTTTTCACTTTTCACCTGTTTACTGGTAAGTATGTCAGTTGCTTTTTGGGAAATGGTTTTTGTATTTTTAAATCAAATTAATAATCTTCAACTATCAACATCCACACATTCCTCGAGCATTACCAATGCATCAAGTCATAAAAGACTTGATGCATTGAACACAATTACTCCACTGTAAAAAGCATTTGCATATTTAATGTTGGGTGAAAAATGAAATTTTATAAATACAAAAGCTTTTTGACAATAGCTTCAAACACTTGAAGTCTTTACTAGTGTTTTTGTAAAAAGTCTTCCACCAGGGTTGCATTTACCAGGGTGCTTGATCATGTTTTGAATGATATTGGAGGGGGAAAATGGGCTTTATTTTATGTTGCACCAAATAAGGCACTAGAAGATGGTTTAACATTGTTGCACACAGACAATGACGTTCGACGAATGTATGACCTTGCTGATGAGAATGGATCCATGGACGTCTACATTGTGCATGAGCTACAGGCTTTGTCACAATTTTATTTCAAAAATATGGTATGGCAGGAAGAGGACGCTGGCATGTGGTGCAGTAGTGCAACACCTTTCAAAAGAAGGAAGTTAACAAAGCGTGTTGCTATCACGAAAACTGAAAGAGGGTTTGAGATCATAGAAAAAAAGGGCTAGTGCACAAGGAATGGTTCCACCGTTTTTGTGAATGTTTGTTCTTGTAAAAAATAATTATGAGTTTATGCTGCCAACCATGCGATAGTGCTTCTATGCCAAACTTAGTGTTGTTAGGTTTATGCTGTTAAGTGTATCCTTTATGATCATATGGTTAAGAATTATGGTTGCCCGATCGTACAACAAGTATTGCCCAATGATGGCATTTAGTTACCCAGATTGCAAATTGGAAGGTGGCCTGAGGTTCCAACGAAATTGCCCAATAACTTTAACTTGATTGTCAGAATTTTCGTGTGTAGATACTAGATGACGATAACGGTTGCGTTTGCTCATTAGAATAGCACAATTGGGGATAAATACGCCCAAAAATACTAACAACTACTACAAGAGTTAAAACAGTTGTTTTGAAAGTACAAATTAATTTTGATTAAATTGGGGATAAAAAACCACAACATGGTTGCGTTTTTGGAAAAACCAAAGGAGGCTACATGGTTTGAACAAATTATCAATTATATGTATATGTGAATACGCAACCATTGCTACAGTTTAAAAAACCACTGCTAGGGTCGCTTAAACCACCGCTAGTGTCGCTCAAACCACCGCTAGTGTCGACGGAAATATCAACTTTGTTTCTGTTTTCCAAATGACTAGTTGAAGTTCAAATTTTAAAAGTGAAATTTAAAGCGCGGATATGAATGATTTACTTCAGTTTGTCAAACGTGCTTAAGCAACATTTTCAAAACCAACAACAGATGTACAGACATAGCAAACTTTCGGTACAAAAAAGGATGATAATAAACCGATAAATTCAAACGGTTTGTAATTACGGATAAGTCTTATCCAAATACCAAAAAAGAAGAGAAAATTTGCAAGTAAATATTCACGTTCCTTCCCTAGAAATTTTATGACAAATCTAGCAGGAAAAATAGATGCCCAGGAGCCTAGGCATGTGCCTACCCACAAAACAGTAATTGGAAATTAATTATACCGCATGCAAGAACAGTAAAATCCTCCCTTTAAATACGCGAGGTAAATAAAGGGAAAGCACATAAAAAACAACCATTCCTCCACCAACAAAAAACAACAAAGAGAAGTTGAAAATGTTAATCCGTTGCCCACGCACCGTCGGTTCCAAAAAGCTACATACATAGCCTAAACCTTTACCCTCCAAAACAAAAACATAAGCGCAAAGCAGTTGCTGCGACAACTGAAACATGTTCTTAAATGACTACTAAAAACAATTTGTCGTTTCTAAGACGACAAAAATGACCTATTTCCGCGACCATTCATAACATTCCTTCAACCAAAACCCGTGTCTTTTGAGGTTTGTGGAAGCCTGCCCTGACCATATGGCGTACCGAAGGTTGGAGTTTAAACCGATTAGACTCTCATTAGCCATTTGGGATGTTCAAAGTTCAGGCAGTTCTTTCTTAACCTCGCTCTTCCCGAGCGGAAGAAGGATGTATATCATGGGTATTGGGGTCGAAGGAGTGGTAGAATGTGCAAAGAGATGCAAACAACACGGCTGAAATTTCTGGTCTCAGTCCTCTGTTGATTGCAGCCCGGCCCCCGAAGCAAGTGTACGTCTACTAATCCTGGCATATCGGGTTGGATAGACTGGGTTAAAGGTAAAAATGACGAGCTTGCGGGCACTGGGATAAATTTTAGAGCAAACCACATAAATAATTCGTAAAAAAAATCCCATGCTATCGTGTAGGGGATGATTGGTGTATTTTATGGCAGTTCTCTCTCCTCACTCCAATTCAAACCTATCACGTCAGCGTGTGGATGTATTTTTTCTGAATTATTTGTGGTTCTACCATTGCTCTAAAATAAAAGCTACGCGGATTGGAAAAGCAACCCCACTAAAAGCTCTTCCAGTACCGCGCATAGGGGCGCATAGAGGCGGATTTACACGAGAAACCCGTTGAAAAGCCTATCGAACTTCTGCAGGGAATCCCATATGAAAATACGGCCGCCCCAGGAGAACCAAACGATGGGAAAACCTTCAAGGAAATGATAGCAAACAAGAAGGAATCCACACTCACAATTAAGTAGCGTACCACTGCTAATGTAGTTTTTCACTGCTAGTATCATTGTGTCGGTTTAATATGTAACATTCTAGAATTTTTTGGGTAGGATGTTTTGTACGGATAAGTATGCTAAGTATAATTATCTTGTATATTGTAAAGGACTCCTTAGCTTATAAAAAGAGGTCCAGGCTAGAGTTTGATATAACTTTTCGGCATATTTAGAGTCGATACACTTCAAGGTTGTAATCGCTAATACTATTCAGAGTATTCGTGTATTAATATTATTTCCAGGTGTTTTATAGACCATAAGTTATTGTAAAAATGTCAACATCTTCACTTTGACGTAAGCACATAACGCTTCAGGTTATTACATGTGTAGAGTGAGTTGATTATTTTGAGGTTTATGCGACTTTTCTAAGCGTCATAAAATGGTGTCGTGTCTAGATAGTAGATGACGATAACGGTTGCGTTTGCTAATTAGAATAGCACATTTGGGGATAAATACGTCCACAAATACTAACAACTGCTACAAGAGTAAAACAGTTGTTTTGAAAGTACATATTAATTTGGATTCAATTGGGGATAAAAAAATAGAGTTACAACTGCTAGGGAAAAACATAGTTTAGACCCACACACATCATAATTCGCAACACCTAACAATTTGTTGCAATCAATTTCGAAATAAACATCGATGGTGCCCAACTCTTCTGCTGCAACTCACAACATGGTTGCGTTTTTGGAAAAACCAAATGAGGCTACATGGTTTGAACAAATTCTCAATTATATGCATATGTTAATACGCAACCACTGCTACAGTTTAACAAACCACTGCTAGGTTCGCTCAAACGACCGCTAGTGTCGACGCAAATACCAACTTTGTTTCTGTTTTTTCCAAATCAGTTATAATAAAAAAAGTCCCTCCTGCATATGGTTTTTTTCGAATTAAAAGGTTGACTAGTTGAAGTTCAAATTTTAAAAGTGAAATTTAAAGCGCCGATATGAATGATTTACTTCAGTTTGTCAAACGTGCATAAGCAACATTTCCAAAACCAACAACAGTTGTGGAAGCTACATTTTTCCAAAAAAAAAAGTATATAGAGACATAGCAAACATTCAGTACAAAAAAGGATAATAAACCGATAAATTCAAGCGGTTTGTAATTACGGATAAGGCTTATCCAAATACCAAAAAAAGGTGAACAAATCTGCAAGTAAATATTCACGTTCCTTCCCTAGAAATTTTGGGACAAATCCAGCAGGAAAAATAGAAGGGTAGGAGCCTAGGAACGTGCCTACCCACAAAACTGTAATTGGAAATTAATCATACCGCGTGCAAGAACAGTAAAATCCTCAATTTAAATACGCGCGGTAAATAAAGGGAAAGCACATAAAAAAAACAACCATTCCTCCACCAACAAAAAACACCAAAGAGAAGTTGAAGATGTTAACCCGTTGCCCACGCACCGTCGGTTCCAAAAAGCCCATACATAGCCTAAACCTTTACCCCCCAAAAAAAACATAAGCGCAAAGCAGTTGCTGCCACAACTGAAACATGTTCTTAAATGACTACTAAAAACAATTAGTCGTTTCTAAAATGTCGAGAATGACGACTAATAACACATCCCCGCGACCATTCACAACATTCCTTCACCCAAAACCCGTGTCCTTTGAAGTTTGTGGAAGCATGCCCAGACCATATGGCGTACCAAAGGTGGGAGTTTAAACCGATTAGACTCTCATTAGCCATTTGGGATGTTCAAATTTCAGCCAGTTACTTCTTAACCTCGCTCTACCCGAGCGAAAGAAGGAAGTATTTAATGGGTATTGGGTCGAACGAGTGATAGAATATGCAAATAGAGGCTTAAAATTATGGTCTGCAGTCCTCTGTTGATTGGTGCCCGTTTCCCGAAGCAAGTGTACGTCTACCAATCCTGGCTGATCGGGTTGGATAGACTGAGGTCAAGGTAAAACTGACGAGCTTGCGGGCGCCGGGATAAAATAAATAGCAAACCACTGCTAATGTAGTTTTTCACTGCTAGTATGATTGTGTCGGGTTTAATATGTAACATTCTTGAATTTCTTGGGTAGGATGTTTTGTATTAGATAAGTATGCTAAATATAATTTTCCTGTATATTGTAAAGGACTCCTTAGACTATAAAAGGAGGTCCAGGCTAGAGTCGATACACTCCAAGGTTCTACTCGCTAATACTATTCAGTGTATTCGTGTATTAATAATATTTGTAGGTCTTTTAAAGACCATAACTTATTGGTGTGAATTTAATTTGTTAACATTAATATTTGTTTTCAAACATACTATTTAAGTGAACACTGATGAAACAGAAATGTCGATGTATTGTAACTAGTTAGATTAAAAAAATGTTACATTATTTTTGTTAGGTCACGGATTTTAAAAATACCACAAAATTGTTATAAAGAGCAACACAATTGGTTGCTCCTAATTGGTTGATTATATGTGTAGACTGAGTTTATCATCAGTTTGACGTAAGCACATAACGCTTCATGTTATTAGATGTGTAGAGTGAGTTGATTATTTTGAGGTTTATGTGACTTTTCTAAACGTCAAAAAATGGTACAATGCTTTTATGCTTGATTACTTAAATTAAATGTCTGTAATTATAAAATGAATTGGTTGCCAAATTACAACTGCTAGTTAATTTTTACTACTGCTAATTATACTGACTACTGCTAGTAAACTGAATAGGTTGTATACTTACAACTGCTAATATTATACGCACAACTGCTAGTGATAGAAGTTGCCCTACGTTCAACAGTTAGTTGCCAAATTGATATTTGAAAACAACTGACTACTGCTAGTAAACTGAATAGGTTGTATACTTACAACTGCTAGTATTATACGCACAACTGCTAGTTATTATAACAACTGCTAGTGATAGAAGTTGCCCTACGTTCAACAGTTAGTTGCCAAATTGATATTTGGAAACAACTGCTAGTTGGCGAGATGAAATAAAAATGGATAATGGCAACAGAGGAAATACTAAATACGTTGACATACAACGTTTCATACAGACGACAACCTACAACATATTACGATTACTACATAAACCCATGATAAACAGACACACCAAACTTTGTGTACACAAATTTAATTGATGCAGGGTATTGAAACCATACATAAAACTACAACCACTAGAACAATTTTACAACGGCTGTGACGGAAGATCGGGGGAGTTTCAACAGCTTCCTAGCGAACTCCCAATTCGTCTTGATATTATCATAACCATCGTCCATCAAATCGCTGGCCCTGATATACATTTTCTTTAACGACGTGGAACAAGCAAGTATAAACTTAATTATGTGTAATTCATTCTGTGATCTAGGAAAGGATCGAAAAATCACTGTCTGAATCTGCCCATGACTGAATGTGGTTGTGTCTAAATCAAATGAAGGTTGTTCCAAAGGTAAAACACTAAGCGTGTGTGCAGCCTGGAAAATAAAATAGTATTGAGATAGAAAAACATGGCAGTTTACGGATGTTTATTTGATACGTATGAAATAGAGTAATAAAGTATTACACTTACTCTGGTTTACAACTTTTTCAAGTTTGGAGATACGCGAATCATTTGGACGATGAGTGACACGATAACAGTCTCGCCAAAATCAACTCCTTTTAGATTCAGATTAACGAGGGATACAAACGGCAAAGGGACTTTCATCTTGGAATTACCATCACGCATCAACTACAACAGGTCGAGTTTTGGGTTAGTTTCAAAGATTAAATGTCGTTACAGTTACACATATATTTAACATTGTAAAATTAGAAGTGTAAATCTCAAAACGGTCTTACCGTGCAATAGTCAAAATCCAATGTAAGGGTCTCAAGAGATGGAAGTCTTGTCAGGTGAAAGATATTGGATGCTATGATTGTCGTGACAGCATTCGAAATACCGAATGACAAATGTAACTTCTTCAAATTCCTAAGACTTGCAAGATTCCATAGTTTCATCCCGTTTGTACTCTCAACATCCAATATAAGAGACTCAAGTAAGGGACAACCAGCAATTAAATCCCAAACTGCACCGGTAAGAAATTTGACTAAATACAATTCTAAGCTCAATAAATTTGGAAAACTAGTGAAAAACACCAAACTAGGAAAATCACAACAATGAATTTCAAGATGTTTCAATTCAATACGCCCGTAAAGTTCGGTTGGCAATGTAACTGGTTGTCCATACCAGTTTCTAACTGTCAGCTCCTGAATTCCTTGCAGTGCCAAAAACATAAGCCAATCACGAATCTCTTCATAATTCAAGTCTTCCATTCCAGACAACGGTTTGGGATCTACAGAGAAGACAAACTTTTTATGGGACCCGTAAGCTGATTTAAAAGTCTAGTAACATGGCTCCCATCAAACTTATATGTTAAATAATAAAAGAAATCCTCATCAATTATGACTTCGGTGACCAAGGTCCACTTAAACCTCCAATTTGTAGATAAAATAGAGGTGCTCACCGCTTCTGTTATTGGCAACCGATTCAAAATGTTACCAATCACTGTATCTGGCATGTTGCTAATATAATCTCTCATAATGGTGATAACATTAGCTCGAAACGACATGGTTTTCAAGGAAATTTTTTTGGTTTTTTTAATTGTCGACAGGAGGCTTTGGATGAGGGTTGTTGATTTGCAATTGATGGTCAGAACGAGGGTGTGTTATGATCATTATATGTGATTGTTGGGTTGGTTCATTAATTCGCGCGCCCAACATACAAGCTTTTCAAATTTGGTCCGTAAAATATGGCCAAAACCCATTTTACTGCCTCCAACTTGGCTAACTGGAATTCCTGCTACCCTGAACTTTTAAGGGCGCGGGACGGTACCCTAGGTCATGTGCCGTTAAATATTTGATGGCCCCAATAAAACCTATTAGTCTTCTACATTAAAAGTCAAATATCCAGAGAAAACAAAACGTCATCTCCTTTAATGTTGATCCTGTGATACTTTAAATAGAAAAATTTTAGATTTTGTTGTGAAAAATTTGTGAAAGGTGAGTTTTAGTAGATTATTTATTCTCTATTGTTGTTGTTTGCTTTTTAATTATATCCAACTACATTAATACCAACAGTACATGTTATGGTTTATTAGGGCCATTGTTAATGATTGTAAAGTGAGGATAAATTGTTATTCTGTCAAACGACATTATTTATTGATGTATTATATTGGTTTACCATTATGCAGGCATGCATCATGAATGATAATGACGATGGAGGGTACGAGGAACATGACGTAGATGAAGATGATTTTGAAGAAAATAGTGAACATGAACTTGATGCAATGACATAGACTCTTGATCCCAATCAAGATGAAGAGATGGCTCTTGGTATAGAATTAGTAAAAAAGCACTACAGGATCTTGCAACATACAAGAGAACCTACTAATCAAGATGAAGAGATGGCTCTTATTACGTTTGTTCTGTGATACATGTTTGGCTTATTCAATATTTCAGTTTAACGTGTCTGCAAACTAAGTTCAAAGTTAGGTATGTATTTTTACTACCGCTATAGTTAATTTTACTACCGCTAGTAAAACTGAAGTGGTTGTAGACTTACAACTGCTAGTCATTTTTACTATCGCTATACTTATTTTTACTACCGCTAGTAAAACTGAATTGGTTGTATACTTACAACTGCCAGTATACAGGTTACTACTGCTAGCTATTTTAACCACTGCTTGTGATAGAACACATCAACGAAATGATGCCACCGTCGTTAATACTGTTGTGTATGGCCGTGTTTGTGCTGCCCGTGTGTAGGTGCTGCTGATACCATTCTGGTGCCCTTGTGTAGGTGTTGGTCTTACTATTCTGGGCCTGAATAGAGACATATTGGTTTAGTACTGCTAGTATTAAACTTACAACTACTAGTTAAATTGTACTAGTGTTGAATGGTAAGGGGTTTTATATCAGACAGGTTACCCAACTTTCCAACTTTATTCGCCTAAGTTACCAAACTTTATTTTTGTGCAAACAGGGTATTGGACTATCGTTACCGGACAAATTAGGGACCGATCTATTTTTAACCTTTGATACCCAGTTGCTAGCCACGCTGGCAGCTGACTTTTATTTTTATTAATTTACAAATAAGTTACTAAACTTTGCGAATTTGTTCACCTAAGTTACTAAAGTTTTTCTTGTTCAATTAGGTTACTAAACTATGCAACTTTGTTAATTTAGGTTATCTTTATCGGTCACCTGAAAACATCCTCACTCACTAAACACATCGACGCCACATCATAAATTAAAAATGTTACATAAATAATTAAAAACGTAAACGTATGAAATTAAAACCTAAACATTCATAAACTATAAACCGTATTCATTCATTTAAATAAAAATGAGAATTCAGCCACTAAAACCATAAGTCATGTATCATTTATTTTTAATAATTTTCCATGACTTAAACAATCCTGAGATCTTGTGATGTTATGAGCTACTTTTTCTTTTTTAAGCATGAAGAACTAATCAAAAACACAAAACCCCTTTGAATCTTGAATAATCATATTCTTGTACTTGGGAGTTTGAGTTTTTTAATAAAATAAAAATTTTTAATTTTATTGTAATAAATTAAAAAAACTACTTTTTATTTTTTTTTAAATTTTATAAAAAATCAAAAATTTATAATAAAACTAAAAAAAAAGTAATTTTAATTTGATTATAATTAATTTTTTTTAAAAAAAACTGCTTATTCTTTTAAAATGTATGAAAACGTATAAAAACGGATGAAAACGTACAACAACTTGTGATTTTTACAAGTTTCAAAGGGGTTTTGATTTGATTTAATTATAACTAGTAAAACGATAAATTAAGGGCCCGTTTGGTTTGTTGCTAGGGATGACAATGGGTATCGGATTTAGAATGAGATGGAATGATAATGGGTATGAAAAAGTGTATGATTACGATTGTTTATGTTGGTTGATAAAATATGGTATGAAAAAGTGTATAGATATTTGAATTTTGTAGTGGTAAAAAGATGGCCCCACGGGAATGGATTTCATAGACACCAAATTGGTGTGTAATGAATCTATGACTATGATATACCCATTTCATTACCGGGCCCACAAAACGAAACAAAACAAACACTTGCTATGACTTTGAAAGTCATAGTTTCATTCCCTTTTATGGGAACCAAACGGACCCTAAACTAATTAAACTATTCTATGAGTTTTGTGATCAAGCAAAGAGGAGAGTGCTAGCCATGTAAATAAATATATATTAGCAACCGAATTGAACAAAAAAAAGAACTTCAGTAACTTAGACGAATAAAATCGCAAAGTTGAGTAACCTATCTGTTAGTAATGGTAAGTGGATATCTGAGTTGGACAATGGGGCCCACAAAAAGCTTACGTGGACACCATGATAACTCTAACTCCCGGTTGCCTGTTTTTTGGGTAACCTGAATGAACACGTTTCTGGTTTCGAGTAACCTAAATGTCAAACCCGTAAACTCCAGTAACCCAATTGAACAAAAAAATAGTTGGGTAACTTAGGCGAACAAAGTCGCAAAGTTGGGTAACCTAACTGTCATAAAACCCAATGGTAAATCTGTTAAGTTCAAGTGTGCATAGTCACTACTTGGTAGTTATTAGTTGATTGTAGAATACGAATTGTAACAACTAGAAGGACTCCTTGGTTTATAAAATTAGTCAATAAGGAAAAGAAGTTGCCCTAAGTAGAACAGTTAGTTGCCACATTGTTTATTGGAAACAACTGCTAGTTCCCCAGATTAAACAAAGATGTATAATGGGATTAAAGAACATAGGAAATAGTAAATACGTTGACATACAACGTTTCATACAGACAACCTACTACATATTACGATTACTACATAATTATGAGTTTAATGGTTACATAATATATAACCACTTGATTTATAAAATTCAGCAAGTACGCAAAAAAAGCTAACCACTCCATGCTTCCTTCACATACAGACATGGTACTAAAACCACAAAGCTTCATTCCCATTAAGCATGATCCCTAACTTCTGCCGAACAAACCTGTTGAACATGAATATAATGGTGTAAGTTAAAAATAAAACATTAATAGAATGGTAAGTTAAAAATAAAAATAAAACATACTATAAACAGCATGGTATGGCTGATTTAACAAAAGAAGAGATTCTTTGTATGGGGCAATGTAGAAAGATCCCGCATCTCCTAACATTTCCATGCAGACAAATAATTCAAGTTCTTTGTTGTACACAAATACCGACTGACCCAAATGATTGGCGTTGTACGCTTCCACTATTGGAGCTTGATCCTTTGTAAACCCAAGTAAACGAACCGAATATAGGGTAGGGATGGCGAATAGGCTTCTAAATGATGTTATGGAAGAACCATTGACGTCCAACAACCATCCGCAAAACAATGGAATGTCTACACCAATGATCGTCCCAGAAATCACTAGAGAGGTTCCAAGATCGAAAACATTGAATGGAACTGGGAGTTCATTTTTTAAAATATGTGGTAGGTCTATAACTTTAAATTGGTTGGTTACCAAATCAAAAGAAATCAACATATAAATCTTATAAATAACACCGTCCTCATTAGTTAACTTTTCACTCCCAGTCCAATAGAGAAAATGACCTACAACTGCATGACTTTTAAGTTTCAATTTGATAGTTTCACGAGGGGGGTGAAAATTTTCAAGGATTGTCCACCTTAACGAGTTCAAAGAAAAGACAGAGTTTCGAAAACAGGATAGGAGACCTTCACGATCGTCGGGTCAAGAGTGTCCGGACGGACGGCAAAACCAAAACAAATCTTTTGACGTTCGATTTGATGCGTGTAAACCGGGACAAATACTGCAAGTGATTTTTTGATTGTCGGGTTCCAAATAACAGTCATTAGATTAGAACCATAGACAAAACACCAAAGACCATTAGAATTGCCAACTGTAATCATAGATGAAAGCATTAAATCTATATTAAGTGGCATAGCGATTAGTTGTTCATCTAAAGCTAACACAAAACCTTGGTCACCCATATCGAATGTTAGCGTAAATAAACACTGATCATTACGACGAACACCGTAATTAAAGATGAAGCTTCCACAATCTATACTAGCCTTCCATAACTTGCAAACACTACGTTGCTGGAGTATAGACTTAGGAGGTAGCCTACGGATGATATCTAGTTGAACATCCAATGGGATATTGTCAGACATATTTTCTAAACAAAAGCAGAAAGATTGGGATAATGATATGAAGTCAATAGACCAAAAGAAGAAAGAAAGATTTTGTTAAGCAAATTGTATTGAAGAAAGAAGAAAGTGATTGGGAACACAAGACATTAAAGGACATGTACTTTGTGTTTTGTGGGCGTTTGTTTTTTTATTTTTTTTTTAAAATATGAAATGACAAAACTATCCTCGTGTATAGATACAAGTTGCCCAAAAAACATAAAGATGTCCAAAAAACAATACAAGTTGCCCAAAAAATAATACGTTACAATACATGACATATACCTTCAAAATACGTACTTGTGTCATAAGTTGTCGGACACATTCCTGGTTGGGTCCAAGAAAAGCGGTGGGCAACATGTCTATTTTCGAATTTTAAAAGGGCGTGGTCCATAAAGTGATATGCATCAGGGCGCGTGGTCTATTTGACCAATTTTCCCATAAAAGAATTACATAATTTCGGAGTGTTTTTGGAAAACCCTTCTTATTGAAAAAAAAAATTAAACCGATAGGAGAGCTCGAATTTGCCACGTAGGCAAAATCGAGCAATATGATTGGTCAATAGAAAGTCAAAATTAAATTGGTTTTGGTCAAACTTAATAATTTTGGTGGAGAAATTTGGTTGATAAAAAATGCATAAAAATATAGGTGTCAAATTTATGAAAACATAAACTTAAAAAAAGAGGAGGTAATTAATAAAACTTTAGTGGTTGAATTTTAAATAAATTATATAGAGCTAAGTGTAAAATTACAAGTTTCCATGTTTTTTAATAACTTTAGAAAAAAAAAACAAATAACCCCTTACACTTTATACCCTCTATACTTTATAATATTAGTAACGGGAATATAAATATCAAATGGTAAGCACGAGTTACTGTGATATGAAAATAAATATACGCGATTCTACTTATAACAACGACTCGTGAATTTTTATTTAAAATTTATATATGGATATCCATAAAAATATTTTAAAAACTTTACGGAGCATATTCTAACTTCATCAACGCTCATTATGTGCTACTAAACTCGCACATTTTGTACAACATGATATCAATAGTTAAAGTTAAACAACATCAACCTCAACATGTCTGTCAGTTAAAAACGTTTTACAAAACTAATTATTAAAAAAAAAAAAAAAAAAAAAAAAAAAAAAAAAAAAAAAAAAAAAACAACAACATGGGCTAGATAGTCATTGGTTAATTTAGAAGGTGTTTTCCTTAAATTATAAAAAAATGCACGCATCACAATCCTTATTTCATAACAATCACCTCCTAAAAAATAAAAAACAAAAAAACAAAAAAAAACTACTTAGGTGATAACCTAACTTTATTCATTGACGTTATGTTTCATCAAAAAAAAAAGTAATAGTTGGTCGTTGTAAAGAAATAAAAGTATGTACATGAGAATTATTAAGCAAGAATATATAGTTTTTAATCAGGTTATTACGTTACTATACTGCGATAATTTTATTGAGTTGGTAATCACGGATGTGAGATACAACCATTCTTCTATACTTATGATTTATGTGTTAACCTCTTTTTGCTTCTGAATAGAATCCGAAAGAGACTTCAACAGAAGTTTGGCTTATGCCTTATCTAGCTGATAGTTTTTAGAACTTTTTTTATGGTTTAACTTTTTTGTTATACACAACAACTTTTAGTATTTGTTTTTATAATGTTTTATTGAAAAAGTTCTATGCTTAATAGTTGTGTTTTTACTATAAACACACTAAGCTATGATAGAATTAGTTGTGAGTTCGGGGTTTTTTTACTAAGCTTCTCAAAAAAGCTTATAGCTTTATCATAAACTTATTGTGTTATGGTAATTGAATAAGCCAATAAGCACATTTAATAAGCATACCAAACACCCCTTTAGTTCTAATCTGAAGTTTTCTTATTTGATGTTATTACTAACTTTGTTGTTATCCTCACTATAATGCAATATGTTAGTGGTTTTTGCAGTTTTATGATCTTCTCGCACATACTAAAGTGTAATGCAAGTTTTTTTGTACGTTTTTTAGAAGAGGATTAAGTATCAACACATGATTGTCGTGGAAGGATTTTCTACGCCTGCTCAAGGTATGAATGTATAATTAAGTTGAGTTGCTGATTTAGATAATATATGAATGTATTTTAATGTACCAAAGATGTGTTTTAGTGCCTATACAGGGAATTTTATGGTAGGAATGTTCGAATATGTGAGTCGGATAGGCATATTATACGATTAGAAATACATGAGCTTATTGGGGCACACACGTAAGCAAAATCGTGAGATGTGATTGGTTAATAAAAGTCAAAATTAAATTGATTTTGGTCAACCTTTAAAGCTAGACACAGTCGTGACCCAGGTCACCGGGTGCCATATCAGCTTTCTCGACAAAATAACTTTGAAATGACCAATGTGGGGTGTAGGTCGAGGATCGGTCGAGGCAACCCAAAAACGAAAATCGGTCGTTTTTTCAACCGATATTTACACACACTTTCCTTTCAATTTTTTTTTTATTTTTTTTTTTTAATTTTTTTTTTAACTTGGTCATCGACTGTGGCAACTTGGTCGTGTCTGGTCATCGGAGAGAATTCATTATTTCACCACGTAAGCAAAATCGTGTGATGTGATTGGTTAATAAAAGTCAAAATTAAACTGATTTTGGTCAAACTTTAATAAATTTGGTGAAAAATTTTGGTTGATAGAAAAAACACATAAAAATATAGGTGTCAAATTTGTGAAAACAAAACTCAAAAAAAGATAAGGTAATTAATAAAACTTTAGTGGTTGAATTTTTAAAAATTATATGAGTTAAGTGTAATATTATAAGCCTCCATGTTTTTTAATAACTTTAGATTATAAACAAATACCCCCTTATACTTTATACCTTTTATACTTTATATCTTAAAAAATACAATGTATACGTTGTTTTAAAATAACAACATATAAATTTGCATAAGATTATAAGTATCAATTTTTTTTTACTTTTTACGTTCAATAACACTTATTTCATTTTTAAAAATTTAACTTATGTGGACACGAGTTTACATTTTAAATACGGCTAAATTACTGAAAACGAGAATATAATTATCAAATTGTAAGCACGGGTTACTTTAATATAAAAATCAATATACGCGATTATACTTATAACAATATTTGTAAAAACAAAAACTTAAAAAAAAAATATGAGGTAATTAATAAAACTTTAGTGGTTGAATTTTTAAAAATTATATAATGTTAAGTGTAATATTATAAGTTTTCATGTTTTATAATAACTTTAGAAATTAAACAAATTCACCTTTATACTTTATACCCCTATACTTTATATATTAAAAATACAATATATATGTTATTTTAAAATTACAACATATAAATATGCAGAGGATTATAAATATCAAAATATTTCTTTTACTGTATAAGTTCAGTAAGGACTCATTTATTTTATTTTAAAAGTATGATTATGTGGACACGAATTTGAATATTAAATACGGCTAAATTTTTGAAAACGAAAATATAATTATCAAATTATAAGTACGGGTTACTGTAATATGAAAAAAATATATACGTGATTGTACTTATAACAACAAATCATGTAATTCTTATTTATTTATATAAGGATATGTAGAAAAACATTTTTTTTAAACTTTAAGGAATATATTTTAACTTCATCGACGCTAATTATGTGTTACTAAACTCGCATCTTGTGTACAACATAATATCAATAGTGAAATTTAAATAGCAACATCAACATATATGTCTGCTAAATATAGTTAAATCTTGAGTTATCTAATAGAAACTTTTACAAAATTTTATTTTAACAAATTCTAATGGATATTAATATATAATGGAAAACTCTTGCATAAGTATATAATTATATGTAATTACCTTTAAACACAAAATATTCAGTATTAATACAAAATTTTTTTTTTGGTCAAAACCCCGTGCGTGCACGGGTATTATAACTAGTATAAATAAATAGAAAGTACATATTTTCAGCATAATTTTTAAGAAAAACCAACAAAAACATCATTCTTTCGCTCATTTTTCTTTTCTTTAAATTTTCTTTTTTCAATTCATTATCTTTAGTTGTTAAAAAAAAAAGAAAAAAAAAATCATTCTCTTTAGAGGGTATTTGGCTAAGCTTATGAGTTGGGCTTATGATTATGTTATATAAGCGGTTTATAGCTTATACATAAGAAGCTCATAAGCCCATGTTGAGTCTTTGAATTAGTTTATGTTTAGTAAACTGATAAACTTAAGTGTTTGATTTAGTTTAGGCTGTTAAATGACCAAAATAGACATGGATTGAAAAATATGAATATTAAATTTAAGATAATTGAGGATAAAATTGTAATTTATAATAAACCATGTTATATAAGCCCAACCCTCTTTAAAAAAGACACAATTTTGTGCTTATCAAAACCCCTTTATATAAGCTCACAAACTCACTTATATAAGCTTAGCCAAACACTTAGTTTAAACTTATTTGACACATATAAGCTAATAAGCCCATTATAAGGTATGTTTGGCATGAAGTGGTCTGAAGTTTTTTGAGTGATGAGCGATAAGCAATGAGCATTTTGATTTCTAATGATTGTTTGACAAATGAGCGATGAACTACAATTATTTTTTAAAAAGGCTAATTTTTTAATACTTGGTTAAAAGACAGTAAGCGGTAAATTGTGGCTACAACTTAAAACTATTGCTCACAACTACAATTTACGGCTACCGCTTAATGCTAATTTTAACAAAAGGGTTTTTCTAACTTGTGTCATATGACACAAGTTAAGTACACCGAAAGTACAAAGGGACCCACTGAAAAGTACACATGTATCCACATAAAAGTACAGATAAATGTACTTTTATGTAGATCTCTGTGTACTTTCGGTGTACTTTTTGTGTGTTTAACTTATGCCCCTAGGGCACAAGTTAGAAAAACGCTTAACAAAAATACCCAACGCTTAGGGCTTGTTTGTTAATTTTTTTTATTAAGTCATTTTTAATTAAGAGATGACTTAATGCAGACACCATTAGTTTTATTGCTTAATATTTTCAGTTATCTTTTTCTATTAAGTCACAAACAAACAGTTTTAATATGGCTTAACGAATTCAGTTTTTTTTATATTAAGTAAATTAACAATACCATAATATAGTTTCCTTTTTAAAGTTTCAAATGAAACCCTTGTGAATAGGGGTGTCAATCGGGTCAACCCGACCCGATAAGCCTCTATCGGGTCGGGTTGAATCGGGTTTGACCTTTAGAAATATAACCCGCAACCCGACCCTATAAGCAATCGGGTTATCGGGTTCGGGTCTTATCGGGTCGGGTCGGGTTGTACACCAATAACAAGCATATAGGCTATCGGGTTTATCGGGTTGACCCGACCCTATAAGGCTATCGGGTTTATCGGGTTGACCCGATAAACCCGATAAGCTAAGTTGGACCCGAATCAACCCGACCCTATAAGGCCTTATCGGGTTCGGGTCGGGTCGACCCATTTGACACCCCTACTTGTGAATACCATAATATTCTTCCATTGATAAAAAAAAACCTTTCACACACACACACACACACACACACACACACACTGAAACAGATCTACAACCACTAGTTCAACCAATCAGTTAAAATTCAAATCGATGTCACAATTCGTTAAAAAAGACGACGATCGCGATGAAGAAGGTATAAATTAATAATTCCTTCATTTTTATTTGATATATATATATATTCATTGTTAGCTGTTATAAATTTAGTTTCGATTTAGGGTTACACTGGTTGAAATTGTTGGATCAGTTTTTGAATTATGTTATCGGTTTTTCGGATCGGTTAGGTTAGCGTTTAGTTTTAGATTCCTTGAGAATTTTGAAAACCCGTTTAGATGGAGTTATATTTTTCCTTTTTAAAAAGATTACCTCGGGTTACGGCGGTGGGCGAAGGCGGCGAGAATGGAAGGTGGAGATGTTACGAATAGTAGATTGGGAAATCCCGTCTTTTTTTAGGAGAAAGGTAGATTGGGGTTTTCATTTTTCTAGTTAAAATTTGGAAAGTGAGAATTTCGCTTTTTTAGAAAATCGTTGGAGAAAAGTGTGACTAAACGGGTTTTCGCTTTTTCCATTTTCTAGTGAGAATTTTGAAAACCCGTTTAGATGGAGTTATATTTCTCTTTTTTAAAAAGATTACCTCGGATGGAAGGCGGAGATGTTACCAATGGTGATTAGGGTTAGAATGAGATATTTGAATGGTAGATTGAGAATTCCCGTCTTTTTTTTGTTAGTGAGAAAAAAGTGGAGAAGGGGTTTCCATTTTTCTAGTTAGAATTTGGAAAGCGAGAATTTCGCTTTTTATGACAATTGTTGGAGAAAAGTGACTAAACGGGTTTCGTTTTTCCATTTCCTAATGAAAAGCTTCCTTGGAGAGTGGGATGTTTTTCACCAACTAAACACACCCTTAGTTTTATAGGAATGTTATATTTCGATTGGTTAAATGTTAGTTTTAGACGCGATTTATAAGAACATATGTATTTGTGAACCTAATTAAATCTCTAGTTTGGCGTTAGATATTGTTTGGATTGTTTTTTAGGTTACGATATAAATCATAAATGTATACACTTCGGATAAGTGGAAGACTATATAGTTATATGTGTCTCGAAGTATTAGTAGTAATTGATATGTGATTTGTTTTCATTATTATGTGCAGCAGAGTACTCTCCCTTTCTCGGGATCGAGAAGGGAGCAGTACTTCAAGAGGCGAGGGTATTTAACGATCGGGAGTTGGATTCAAGGAGGTGTTCTCAGGTGCTTGCTTATTTTTGTTATATTATCCGTTAACAATTTCTATAAAGTTTGTTTGATACTTACGAATTATGGTTTATCTTTCTTATTGCTAGGTTATAACAAAGCTTCTTTATCTTCTAAATCAAGGGGAAACCTTCACTAAGGTTAGATATCGTTTTTATGCACCCAAATTGCGTAAATATATATTTGCATAAATTTTGAACTTTCCGTGTTGGTTTTTGCAGGTTGAAGCGACAGAAGTTTTCTTTTCCGTGACAAAACTTTTCCAGTCGAAAGACGTTGGTTTACGAAGAATGGTGTATCTGATAATCAAGGAGCTTTCTCCCGCTTCAGACGAGGTTATATAAAATGACTTTATTCCTTTGTTTGCTCTTGGAGTCTTAATTATGTTTTAAGTATACGTTTTACCGACATTTTTATGTATTTCTGTATACAAAAGGTTATTATTGTCACGAGCTGCCTTATGAAGGATATGAATAGCAAGACTGACGTGTATCGAGCAAATGCTATCCGTGTTCTGTGCCGCATCATAGATGGAACACTTCTTACACAAATTGAGAGGTACTTGAAGCAAGCTATTGTTGACAAAAATCCTGTTGTTGCAAGTGCGGCCCTAGTCAGTGGCATTCATTTGCTACAGGTACAACCACGCGTTTAGAAAATTGCAATATGTTGCGGCTTTGTTTAGTGATTTTTCACGGGGTTTTTAACGCTTTTTTAATTATCTGGTATTGTTCTACTGTAGACAACCCCGGAGATTGTGAAAAGATGGAGCAATGAAGTTCAAGAAGCTGTTCAGTCGAGATCTGCACTTGTACAGTTTCATGCACTTGCTCTGCTTCACCAGGTATCATTTCGATGCTCATTGGATACTCATCATTTATCTGCAACTTATAAGAAAATCCAAATGAATATTGAAGTTACCAGACTGTTCAAAACGGTGAATTTAGGAGGGTGTGAGCTGTGTAGTTAATCTGCAAGATTTTTAAATTTCGGTCAAGGTCCGAGATGACCGAAATTAAGGGTTTTCGGTAGTATTTCGGAAGAATTTCGGTCGATTTCGGTCAAGGTCCGAGATCCGAGATACCAGTGGTATACCACCGAGATTAACTACATAGGGTGTGAGTGTGAGTGACCATGTATGTAAATCTCAATAGCTGCTGCAGAATTATAAAAGACTAGAATAGTCTTCTTTGAAATATGTAAGGACACATTAAGTTTGTAGCTTTCGACTGCTGTTAAGGACTCACTCGGTGCGTGTGATGTTTTTTTTTGAGTCTTAAGAAAAACTATGTGCGCGGCTGTACAAACGACCACTTGTTGCCCATTGTGAAATGTTGCACAGAAAGATATGTTTGTGTGTATGCACATGTGTATCTCTATATGTGCCTGTGCTGATAGATCATTCTGTATTTTGCACATCATACGTAATAATTTGTTTTAGTTGCAAACTTGCAATAAGTTATCATGTAATTTGCTTCAAGAGGAATTACTGAGTTACTGGTTTGATATCTCATTCACCCTTTTTAGAGTGTTGTTTCTGTCATAGGCCATCTTTTAGGCTCATGCTAATCAGATTGGATGTCAGAATTTCCATTAATTTAATAAATTTTATGTAATTGCAGATACGGCAAAATGATAGGTTAGCCGTGAGCAAATTAGTTACCAGCTTGACAAGGGGTACTGTCCGTTCACCTTTGGCTCAATGTCTGCTGATTCGCTACACCAGTCTGGTATTTTTTCCAGTTTTGAGTACTTCTCTTAATTTTGAAGGGAGGGTGAGTTAAGTGTTCTGAATCATTTCCACCTGTGTTACTATCATATTTAGGTTATCAAAGAATCAGGCATGAACACTCAAAGTACAGAGCGTCCATTTTATGACTTCATGGAGGGTTGTCTCCGTCACAAATCAGAAATGGTTATTTTCGAAGCTGCCAGGGCAATAACTGAGTTGAATGGTGTTACCAGTCGAGAACTGACTCCTGCTATTACAGTTCTACAGCTCTTCTTAAGCTCATCAAAGCCAGTACTCCGGTTTGCTGCTGTCCGCACATTAAACAAGGTCATTATTCTTAAATTATCAAGAATTTCTTTTGGTTGACCTGCTTCAGTTTTTGCTTGCGGCGAACATAAAAAAGGCATATCACTCTCCATTTATCTTATCTTTTTATTTCAAGTTTTGCTGGTTCTATCAAAATGAGAATAGTTAGCAAAATTAGCAAATCCATTTGTAGTACCACCACTAATCGTTCGACGTGTCACTTGATTGTTCTTTGCATCTCTGGAGCTCTTTTCCTGAAAATAGTGCTAGAATGCTTTGCTATTACCTAAAAAGGGGTAAAGAAAGAAAATCAAAGAGTATCGTATGTAGAATCCTTTACTATGAAATATTTTACTCCCAATGTAGCAATAATCTAAGTACGTGCTCGGTAATTATTGTGAAATGCATTTACATAAAAAACTGTAAATCAGAATCCAAAGTTGGACAAAATAGAGTATATACATAGTATCAGTAATCATGCCGCTGGTGAAAGTTCAGTCTCCATTTTAGGTTCCAAGTAAAAAGCTCAAAGGAGTAGAACACAGATATATTTGGTTCGTCCTAATTTTAAAATCTTTTCTGATTTCTTTGATGTCTATATTATTCAGGTGGCAATGACCCACCCAATGGCTGTAACCAACTGTAATATTGATATGGAGAGCTTGATCTCAGACCAGAATAGAAGTATTGCTACTCTTGCCATTACCACACTGCTGAAAACAGGCAATGAATCAGGTGTTGATCGTTTGATGAAGCAAATTACAAACTTCATGTCTGATATTGCTGACGAGTTTAAAATCGTGGTGGTTGATGCCATTAGATCCTTGTGTTTGAAGTTCCCCCTTAAGTACAGAACCTTGTGAGTTTGTTCAACCATTTTATCTGAAATGCAGGATTAAATGTAGCATGAGTGTGTCTCTCATATGCCTTTATTTTCTTTCTATTAAGGATGAATTTCTTGAGCAATATCTTGAGGGAAGAAGGTGGATTTGAGTACAAAAAGGCAATTGTTGATTCGATTGTTATCCTCATAAGGGATATTCCTGATGCAAAAGAAAGCGGGCTTCTTCACTTGTGTGAATTTATTGAGGACTGTGAATTCACATATCTATCAACACAGGTAAGCTTGTTATTTCTTATCGGAGCTTACAAGATGGGCGGGTCAGGTAACAGGTGAAACAAGTTCTGGTGAAAATAAGTCAATGTTTGTATCGGTCGGAATGGGTTGGGGCTTGGGGCAACTAGAAACACTTTTCATCCAAATTTGTAGTGTGACAATTCATCGAAAATAATCTTCAAAATACTTTTAACTCATTTGACCCATCATTTATGGTGCAAGGTAATTTGTTTATTTGACCAGTTAGAGATGAAACATAACCTGAATTGACCCATACATATGTTTTCCATTATCCTGTTGATTCATTCATAGCAATATATCTTTGCTTGTGTTTCTGTCAGCTATATTACTAAAACTTGTTTTATGAAACACATGATCAGATTCTCCATTTTCTTGGTGTCGAGGGACCAAAGACCTCTGATCCTAGCAAATATATAAGGTATATTTATAACCGTGTCATCCTTGAGAATGCAACTGTTCGAGCCAGTGCAGTAAGCACATTGGCCAAGTTTGGTGCGATGGTTGATTCTTTGAAGGTAACTTAACTTACATATCATCTTTCGATATTACTCTAACGTGGAATATGTGCTACTAATGTGGACATTGAATCTACTTGATTTACTGCAGCCCCGGATATTTGTTCTTTTGAGACGCTGCCTGTATGATAATGATGATGAGGTGATTTGCATTCATAACTTTTCTTAATGTTACACTTTGTAATCACTACAATTCCTTTCGCTGGAATTACATGTTCTAATTACTATAATTCCTTTCACGGGAATCATCTTTCGATTTTTCTGCTGACAATTCCTTTCACCAATCCATCTGTAGGTTCGTGATAGGGCTACACTATATCTGAATACTCTCGGAGGAGATGGTTCAGTTGTTGAAACTGATAAAGAGGTTAAGGACTTTCTATTTGGATCACTGGACATCCCACTGGTCAACCTGGAGGCTAGTTTGAAGAATTATGTAAGTGACTGATATTGTTATGACTTCACTCTGGCACGAATTATGTAGTTGCTAACTTCTTTGTTGCAACTTCAGGAACCTTCAGATGAACCCTTTGATATCAGCTCTGTACCCAGGGAAGTCAAGTCTCAGCCACTTGCAGAGAAAAAAACTGCTGGTAAAAAACCCACTGCTCTCGGTGCGCCACCAGCTCCTGCTTCGACAGTTGATACATATGAGAAGCTACTATCATCTATTCCAGAGTTTTCTACTTTTGGACAGCTTTTCAAGGTTCTTTAATAGGATTATCTTTATAAATACAAATATTTACCTAGTCTTATATACCTGTTTATCTTAATTCTTCCATCATGGCTGATTATGCTACTCGTGTTTATTCTTTTTCTTTTTGTAACCAGTCTTCTGCACCAGTGGAGCTCACTGAAGCCGAAACAGAATATGCAGTTAATGTTGTCAAGCACATATTTGACAGTCATGTTGTATTCCAGTACAACTGTACCAATACGATTCCCGAGCAGTTACTGGAAAATGTAAGCTTTAGAATTTAAAAAGTCTGCTTTTAATGCAAAATTTGTTGTTAAACAAAAGAACTCATCATAATCACGGTGGTCTGTTTTTAGGTCGTCGTCGTTGTGGATGCCTCTGAAGCAGAAGAATTTGCTGAGGTAACAACCAAGCCATTGAAGTCTCTACCATATGATACACCTGGTCAAACATTTGTGGCCTTTGAGAAACCCGAAGGAGTGCCAGCAGTTGGCAGGTTCTCTAATGTGTTGAAGTTCCTTGTCAAAGAGGTAAATAGTAGAAACCTTTCATTATAGTTTCTTGTGTTGTTTGGTCTTCTTAAATAACAGTATTTTTGAACTGAAAAAGGTTGATCCTTCCACTGGTGAGGCTGAGGAAGATGGTGTCGAAGATGAATACCAATTGGAGGACTCTGAGATTGTTGCAGCTGATTACATGCTTAAGGTCGGGGTTTCCAATTTCAGAAACGCATGGGAAAGCTTGGGCCCAGACTTTGAGCGGGTTGATGAGTATGGGCTTGGTCCAAGGGAGAATTTGAGTGAAGCTGTTAATGCTGTTATCAATCTTCTTGGCATGCAACCTTGTGAGGTACGTATTATAGACTTCAGTTGACTTTCAACTCAACATCATTTAACCGTAGGAAATAAAACACCACCCAAGTGCTTTCAAACATAATCCAATTGCTTTCGTATGAGCATCTTTTGCTTTGGTCTCTACTCCTTATTCGCAAGAGAAAAATAAACATTATTTATTCCTTATATTTTCAGGGCACAGAGGTGGTTGCAGCCAACTCAAGATCACATACATGCCTGCTATCAGGTGTGTACATAGGAAACGTAAAGGTACTCGTTCGTCTGTCTTTTGGAGTCGATAGTTCCAAAGAAGTGGCAATGAAACTTGCTGTTAGATCCGAAGACGAATCCGTGACTGATGCAATTCATGATATAGTAGCCAACTAGACCAGTGTTCTTCCTAGCCTTTTTTGTTGATGCGAAGAGATTTATAATAGAAGTTGCTTGTTGACAAGATAAAATGTACTTTGTTTGTAGATTCGATTAGGACTTGTTTTAGCGTGGTTTCTTGGAGGACCTTCCTATAAATTTGCCTGAGTCGTTATATGGTTTTCTGATATTAAACATTAACATTTGTCCTATTTTTGCTTTGGTTTTTCTTTGTTATTACTGCATTCCTCATGTTTCTACTTTGTTTGATGTTGAGTTTTGAAATATGTTGTACTATCTCAAAATAAGAGTCTGCTAGATAAAAGATGATCTAGTTTTATCAATGTTTTAAAAACCGACTTTTTAATTGACCCAGTCGAGTGATTGTGTTATGGTTTTTCACTCAAAACCGGCTTCCGGTCACTGACCGGTTCATGGTTCAACTGGCCTGGTCATCCTGGCTTTTAAAACAGTGCAATTATACTGATTAGTGGTTCATGTAGCTGAAGAATTTAAAACATGACAATAATTTTGAAAGTGGACATTTGCTTTGCAATGAAAGAAAGTACATCTCTTTCAAGTTAAACACACTGACATTGTTAAAGGTGGAAGATAATCTAGTGAACATATTTAAGAAGATGGTGATCATATCAGTTAAGACTATGATTAACGACCAGTAGAAGAAAAGAGATTAACACATCTATATAAGTTAACAACAGCCACTAAAGTTGGTTTTGTAACTGTCATATATCAACTTTACTTTATATGACTATAAACGAATTATTGATTAATTACAATAAAGTATCGGCCTGTCCACCACCAAGCGGCATGAGTTTTTTCTACCGAGGGCGGATTTTTGACTCAAATGTACGTGGTCTAACCAGAATACCCGATGATCATATCTGACCCTTTGATCATATTCTCCAATTAAGTTTTGTCTACAACTCCAAATTGAATGTACCATCTTCTTTTCATTTCCATTTCTTGAAAAACCTTTGGTCACTCCACAACAACATTCTATTCAATGGTATCTCACCATCAACATTCCTTTGTTTCAAAAGCAAATATCTTGGCTTGATTCTTTTCTGCAAACTAAACCCGAAATATTGTGGAAACTTGTTTACTTCCTCTATACCATTCCTTTTCATTACCTTAACCAAGTACTCAAATTTCGGCCTCAAGTTATGCTCCACACCATACCCAAATATTGCGGGAAAACGCCCACACACCCTTCTCGACTCCTCACTAGAAAACCCAACGCCTCGTAAAAACCTCATTTTTTCTTCTAGCTTTTCCACTCTGGTGTCTAATAAATGAGCATTTAAAGTTGTTGGTTTATTTAACTGCCTAATACCTAAATATTTAAGGTACTCAAGTGTTGGTTTTAGACAATATTCCACGTCTGATTCGAGGATATGAGGGCATTTTAGGATTAGCCCACATGCCTCTTCCAATGAGGCGGATAATTCAAATGTTAAGAACTCGAAAACAGGCTCAATGGTGGCAGGGTCGAAAGACGGGGTGAATGTAGTTGGAGATAGAAAGGCGATACGTGGGATATCCGGTTCTGAAAATCCTTTGGTTTTGAGGTAGTTTACAGTTGAGAGTATATGAGAGAGTGATTCGGGTGAGGGACTTTTTTCGGACCCTGGTTTGATGATACCGAGGGTTTTAAGGTAACGTAAGTTTTGGTGGTGAGATGTGCGGAAGCTGAGGTGGCGGTGCGGCAGAGAAGGGTGGTGTGAGGAAGAGCAAAGAGTTGGAGTAGGAAGAATTAGAAGGTGCATGGTTGTTACTTTAAAGATTTTGTAGTGTGTGGTTGCTATGAAGATAACAGAAAGGATAGTGTCTATTGGGCACACATAGTACATAGTTTTTTACTTTGTATTTATGTTATCTTATTTTTATTTTTGGTTCATTGTGTTAAAAAATTTTGCAAAATTTATAAAACTATGGAACTATAAATGTATGATATGATGAAATATGTCTTAGATATCCTTGAGGATCTGTGTTTAAATCCTACTATTAGATTATATTCGATAAATTACTAAGAGTGTAGCAATAGGCCCATGGTAACAGTTTACGACCAGTAAGACGACATGACTTTCTAAACCGTTAGCAAGATCAGATGAATATATTTACTACTCCGTACTTACTAGCTACTAACTTACCACGAGTACTAATACTCAAACCGTTCCATAGAGGTTATAATAACAGCATTACCAACATGTTATAGTTTCGGTCATTCAACTCTTCTGTGCCCTCCGAAAGCCCAAATCTGTAGCCGAAAGATACAAATATTAGAATTACCGATTTCCTGATCACTTTTTATGTATCACTATTTGGGTCCCAAAATCATAGGACCGACAAAAGAGATGAAATTGTGTTGAGACAAATGGACAAGGGAGCTAGAACGGAATGCAGTACAATGACGCTGGTCTTGGTAAATGGATATAGGTGTCAAAATTGACCTATATACCTATGAAAATATAGAAGATTTTAAAAGTGGACAAAATAGTGTGTTTGTAGGTCAATGCGACATGACCCAACACGTACTAAAAAACTACAAATTTCAACCGGTTACCCAACCTGCCCATTTAGCCACCTCTTTAAATGATTCGGTATTTGAATGGATTTAGATACATCATACATGATTTCACGATAATATGCATCGGAACATTAAGATGTAGAAGTCTGAGCTAACCTTGAGATTAGTATCCCAACTTCCTGTGCACAACGCACTGCCATCAGCAGACAAGCCCAAACAGCTGACACGACCCTCGTGCGAGTTCTGAAGAGACCCCAAGTTTGAAACTACCTGTAACACAAAAACACAACTCAAATCTGGAAGAAAATAAAAAGAAACCGAAATTTATAAGGTAAAATCACAAATATGACTCTTGTTCGTGGGAGCTATTACCATATGTACCACATTTTAGAATAAGCCCGACTGTCCCACGTGTCAGAATTGTAATTTACCCATTCATGAGAATCATCACATTTACCTTTGCCAATAAAGTATCCCATACAAAGCAATCACCGTTAGAATAGCCAGCAAAAAGAAGCCGACCCGATATTGAAAATGCAATAGACGTCACATGAGGAGCATCACCACTGCCCTGCTGTTGCTGCAGAGGGTAAACTTGTAACTGATGTCCAGTTCTGATGTCATATAGTCTGCAAGTTCCGTCGTCTGATCCAGTTCCAAATCTGTTTCCATCCGGAAAGAATTTTACAGAATTAACATCACCCTCGTGACCAAGAAATGTCCTTACTGCTCTACTTGCAACACGAGTGTCCCAAAGGCGTGCAGTTGCATCACAAGAACCAGATACAAACATTCTTGAGTTTGTGCCATTAATTGAAACACTGCAATAACAAAACATAAAAAGTTGTATATAAATAATTTGACCCTTTTACCATAAAATGGGCTGAATCACGTTACGTTTGTCTTAAGGGTCACATAAAAAAAGCTTACAAGGAAATGGGTCCATAGTCGCCAAAAGAGTGTACCAATGCATTAGACGTCCTATATCAGTTTATTCAAAAAACTATAGTACTATTCAATTCATTGGATTCTTGTAAATCGACCATCTTCCACACTTGCCAATATTAACATATCTTGCTGTTAACCCAAAGGGGGCAGTTTAGTGGTAAAAGATGCAAAATACCTCAAAACATCAGCCGTGTGTCCTGATTGAAATTTGCCTCCAAATACAGAAGTTTTGAGTCCGGTAGTTATATCCCACAAGACACAAGTCTGATCACCAGAGCTCGTTATTAAATGGTTATCTTCATCCGGAACATACTGACAAGAGGACACGTAACCCTTGTGTCCACTAAGCAATCTTGATACCGTTATATTACCATCATTATCAATTGGCGAGCTAAGATTGAAGATGGAGCATACACTGTCAAGGCCTCCACATGCAACTGACTGTCCACTTGGAGAAAATGCACATGTCATGACCCATGCGCATGGTAGTTTGATCGCATGTGTTTTTTGACTTGTGAGAGCGTTCCAGACTATTAATCTTCCGTCTTGGGATGCACTAACTATTCGATTTTTGTCAGCAGTCCCATCCAATGAATACACCTGAAAGTTTTTCTCAGATTGTTGAAATGTCTATGTCAAGGTAGAATAAACTAATTGCACGAAGAGAAACAATGGCTGAACAAATCAGTTATAACATGTAAAGAGAAGCGAACCATTTCACATTTGCAGAGTCGACTAGCTAATGTGCATAGTTTACCTCAGAAAGCTAAATTCCGTGTGTTCATATTACATTTACCTGGTCTCGTTCAAACGACTATATGTTCATAATGCTAAAACAAATTACAATGCACACCACATTTTCATTTCATCAACACTCAACTCAACACCAATAACTTATATACAAAAAATTGTATAATGTTAGCATATATACCTTCCCAGTGTGGCCTTGTAAGGTCCTGCAACAAACCAGATCAGTCGGACCGAAAGCCACTGGATTCTTTCCTTGCAATTTCGCGTACCCCGCAACTACATTCCAATCATCACCACAACAACAAAATCAAACTACATAAAAAACACAAAAAATCCCCCTAAATTATATAATAAAAACATTACATGTAAATCCAACATTTTTACACAAAACTACAAAAGTTAAAAATCCAATCTTTTTATCTAAAAATCTTTATAATATTCAAGTAAAACTTTACTAACTACTAAATAGACAATGTAAAATACTTGGCATTATATAAAAATAAGAAACCATTACAAAATTAGCTATAAAAAAATTGTTTTCTCCTACCCATTATTAAACTTCAACATCTTTTTATAAAAACAAAACTTTTTATAAAAAACAAAACTTTTTATAAAAAATAAAGTTACCATTTTTATGTAAGAAATAATCATTAAAAAATTGTACTAAAAAGAAAAAAAGAATGATGCTATACCATCAGTATCAAGAAGCTGGAGTCTTTTTTGCTTCAAGTGTTCCCTGAGTGAATTAACAGTTTCAGTTGCAGCCATTTGCCTCTCTTTTAGCTCCATCACTTCAGACATTTTTATTATTATTTCATTCTACACAAAATTTTTATATATATAAAAATATGAATCATATGTAAGGGTTTTTATTAAAAACTATACAGGACAAATAATTTTTTATGATTTTTTGTTTTGTATCTTTCATATTTTACTATTTTTGACTTGTAAAATGTTATATATTATATTTTGTACTTTTTTTTTTTTACAATTTTACTCATATTTTAACAAGACAAGAAAGTCTTTTATGATTTTTGCCCCGTATTTTTTTGTTATACATTATTTTTGATTTGTCAAACTTTATAACTTTTTGCTTTGCAGTTTATAATAAAAAAATTAAGAGGATATTATAATAAATCTAAAGATACCAATAACCTTAAAAAATAAAATCATGAAGGGTTTTTATTTAAAAAAAAAAAAGAAAAAAAGTGTACTTATGTTGTTGAGATTCCAAGTGGGTCCCAAAGGTGTGACATGAGATAGTTACTTATGTGGGGTCCTACTTAAAGTGGAACGTTAAAAGGGATGAATATGACAGGTTGATGAAAGTACAAGGGTCGGTATAGAAATATATTAAAAAAATAGAAGTTCCATTGCCGGGAATCGAACCCGGGTCTCCTGGGTGAAAGCCAGATATCCTAACCGCTGGACGACAATGGATTTCTTGTTGTAATCAGTTTACTTATCTATATCATCTTTATTTATGTGTTTTAACATTTTTATGTATTTAACTTCTGGTCTGCACAAATTGTTTGTAAATGTTTTCTTAAATTATATGTAAATCTAGAATGACCTCTATATATTACCCGTTCTCGTTCATACAGAAGCTAATTTGCTGTCAACTCTGATCAGCGGGTTTATTACCATTTGATCAAGAGAATAACGTGAGAACACGTAAACTAAATTTTGTCTTACAATATGTCTATAACAAAAGGGAGTACTACTAAGAACAAAAATGCTAGACATGATACAAATTTAAACATGTCAATAATATCATACTGAATGCAAGAACATAGCCTGAATGATGATGCTATATATAGAACCTTGGCACCTTGCACGGTTTTAGTCTAGACAATCTTTAAGGACTTATCGTTTTCTTTTGGACGGTTTTATGTATAATTTGATGATGTTGGCAATCTGCAATAAGTTTATATAAATTTATCATAACCCTGAAACTTATGAAAATGTGAAGATCGCATTCAGGTCTAACTAAAAGTAAAAAGTTTATACTTTGATTTTATATCTGCTGCTCCCATTTTATTTAAAATTTCATGGCTTGAAACGATCTCTGCATTAGCATTAGCTATATTGTCTAACCAAGACCTTCAATAATGAACTAATGAAGTAGCAGTCGGTCCATGGAACTTGTTATGTATAGAATGATAGTGACATGTTTAATGCAGATTTGAGGCTATAACTTGTGATTTGTATTGGCTATGTAAGAATGTAAGAGGTACTAGTAGAGTCGACATCTATTCGTTTGTACTCCAATTTGATTCTTAAACAATGCAATAGACAGCAAGTTTTTGAAGTAATAGTTGATTACTATTCAAGTGTTTTATGGTTTGACAAAAATATTGCCCAACCAAAAAGGCTTGCATCGTAATCTTGGGGTTCTTTAGTTCTTGATTATAGGGGAATTCGGTGTTTAATGTTCAAGCAAACCAAGTCGCAAACTTGCATTTACTTATGTAAATTTTTAACGCCAAAATGATGTACCTACATACAAGATTATTTCAGATAGTATTTCTTGCAAGGAAGAAAAACAAAATGGTCGCCTTTTATTTCTCAGTTTTGAAACAAGAAACAAATGTGTAATAAGCTATTCTCGAGTCTTTCAGCAGTCTATTACAAGTTCCAAACTCATTCAACACTTATTATAACCCTATTAATATTTCATTGTGATTGCCACTATCAAAGCAAAAAGTACGCCTACTGCTGCAAGCATATAGTATAACCACTGTTGATCGTTAACGTTAATAATGTTGCGATTAACGTTAACAAAGTTGGGAATAACATTAACGGAGTTGGGGTTAGTGTTAACAGAATTGCGGTTAACGTAGTTGGCTTTACTCTCCGGAACCTCATTAATTTCAAGTTCAGAACGCCTGTGTTCATAGAGCAATATTTCAGAAAGACAACAATTTCAAATACAAATGACAAAACTATAAGAAAGAAAAACTCGAGATTTCAACAAAAAAATTGAAAGTGTTCAGGCAAGGAGAAACACAAGCGAAAAGCAACAAAATTTTTGAAGTATGAATGTCAAAAAATGAATAAAATGGGAAAGCCGAAGCACATTTGGGATTTTGAAGATATAAAGAAAAATGGGAAAAGACGAATAGGAAATGGCTGAAACTTGCATGCATACTTGACGATAATTACCCTCCAGAGTGGGAGACAGGAGTCGTAATGAAGTTGCCATCCTTATAAGTGTGAATATACTGTTGTGGCATAGCATGTTCCGCCTGCAACAAAACCATTGCACAATTTTTGTGATCATTTAGACAAAAATTTAGTAGAGGTGACAACTTAGACTAATTTATTGATAAACAAGTCAATGCTCAACAGGGTTATACTTTGCCTTCTGTGTTCTAATGGTCAAGTAGTCAAAAGTCACCCAAAGTGTATTATGGATGCGTAAAACCTCCTAAATCGTTGAACTTCAATTATTAGATTTGTCTCTTTTTGACCCGAAGGTGTTATAGCGTGGATTCATTTCTTAACAGTACCCATTAGGCGGTTAGGCAGTTACCCAACCCCCCATTTTGACCAATAACCGCGGCACATTATCCAATTCTATGATATAGTAATCGGACTGAAATGGAGAAGAAATATTTGAGTGTAACAAAGATGCATACCATATCAGCATCAGGATCTTCAGCAGGTACCATGACATTAACTTCACTCGCCTTTGCAGTTGTTATAGAAGATTCAAGAGAATCTTTGCTCAAATATAATTGACAACCTGATGTGTTGTCTATGGAAATGGTAGGAGCCGCACCCTGTAACCACCCACGGAGTAGCTCAAATAATGCTCGTGGTTAATCGATTGTTACTTTACAGATTTTTCATAATATAGCAGAATACAATCGTTTAGATATAAAGGTTCAACAAGAGTATAAGATGGATACCTGACATTGCACCTCAACACCGTTGCAATTAACAATCTCAAAAGCAGCAACAACATCCTGTTTTCAGAGTTTTAAGGTTAAGTTAGCAGTTCTGACCCATTTTAGGTTGAACGGGTCAGATGGGCTGGAATTCACCTGAAGTGTATTTTTAATGTATAGAACATGTTGGGTCATTTTATTTCAAAAAATAGATAACTGATACAATACAATACATTTAAACATGACTGACACTAGTTATTTACGGAGTATAAAAAAGCGTGGACAAAAAGTTTTTTCTGGTAAACCCGACCCGTACAACAATTTACCCTTTTTGACACATCCACTTTGCCACCTATATTACCACCCATATGAAAAATTTACAGGAATCACATATATGTCACTGACCGTGAATACAACACCCATTTTCGTGCATTTGTCAACAGTTATGTTGTTAACTTTCCCTGCACAAAAGATAACATAGTCAATAAATAAGTCAGCTCTGCCATTAGAGAGAGTAAAACAGATATAATACCTTTGATCTGTAGAACAGAATCTTTGCATCCAAAAATATAAACTGTCTGCCTTGCATCACACTCATCAATGCACATATCCTTCGCGCCAATTTGATTCTCGACAACCCATCTGCGCATATCATGTGAAATTTTATACAGCCGCCGTTGATAACATTAGTGAATTTATACTTTCTATTACAAAGCGTACAATATGAATATACTCACTTGCGTCCCATTACAAGTTCAAACTTTGGTGGACCAACTTTAGCAGCAGATGGTGTACTCTTGCGTGCTTCTTTTTCACTAGAACTCACAATACCCGCTCTATCTTTGCGATTCTTGGCCTTCATGTCGTCCGTAACTTTTTTTAACCCTGAAGGCATAAAACTGAAGTTAGACATTGCAAATTGGGTGGGTGGGATGCGGGTCAAAATGGTCATTTTGGTGTTAGTCAGGTTGACCAGTGAAATCAATAACTATACAACGCACCTAGAAACCAAAAAAAATAATATTGAAAATGTAAAAAGGTCATGAGAAAATCTACCAGCAGTAACGGGCTTTGAACTAATTTCCTGAAAAACAGCAGCCATTCCTTGTTTTGGTCGGGAAGAAGATGATGATGATGAAGAAGAAGCTCCTGAGCTCGAAAGCAACGCTGGTGGAGGATTTGGAGCAGAAGGAGCACCGGGTTTAGAAGATTTGGCTGGAGCAGATACGGTAGCCCCAGTTGCACTCCATACAGGTCCCAACGCATAGTAACTCTTCACATAATCCCTTAATCCTGGTACATAAAGTTCCTTCAGTGCTTTTGCCCATTCGGCGTGATTTGGATCTTTACTTCTGTACTCTACAAGAACCTACAATAGACCAACAGTCCCAAGGTGGATTTGACTTGCACGTTACTAGAAATAACATAAAAACCGGCTATTGATCTTCCTTAGAGAAAGTACCTTGTTGCTGTAAAATTCAGCTGACTGCCAACATTCTTCCACATGTGAAATAGGCATGTTCATTCCTGGATCGATAGGAACAACCATGACGCAAGAGTCAATAAATTGTTCAATCCAAAACTCAAACGCAAGAAGAATATAATATTATTTCCTCACCACAATTTTTCCCTGTATAAGCAATCCATGCTAAAGCTGTTAGACTCTCAGCAACAGATCTTAAGTGGTTAAAAAAATCAGAACGCGGTCCTTCTGTCATGCTATTTGCTTTCATTAACTTCTCATTTAACGGCTTGAGAAATTCCGCCATCCCTCCAGCATCAGGTTTCTGCACGGTTAATATATTTAAAACTTAAACATCATATCACCAACTATAATAATCAGCAAAATTACAGTTACAGTAGCACCTATGAGTGTTTCAATGGTCAATATAATGTCACATTCCCTTCTCACAAGACTCATGTTTTTTTTGGGTAACCATGGTTTCCGACCTTTTGGCCGACTAATCCACGGGGTTTGAACCCACCGCCACACAGACTCAAACCGGGTAAAGCCCTCCCTTTTCAGGAGGTTGGCGTGACCACTTGTTTAGCAGGAATTAGTAAACTACAATGCGTTCAACATATCATGTTATCACAGCCACAAAGGTGATTAATTAGTAAACTACAATGCGTTCAACATAGCAATTTACATAAGCATTGGACATCAGTGAACCAGTTTTTGGACAGCCTTTACCAGATCGTATTCCACACATATTGCCAGTAAGTGGTGCTCAATTAATAATTTACCGATCTTTACCAACCTAATTCAAACCAAATCAAAACTATGGTCTATTCGTGTCTCATTTTACACAAACACAAACTAAAAAACATAAAGCACATAAACAATACTTTTTTTTTGGGTAAAGGGATTTTTCTGTCGTAAATTTATTACTCCAAAAAACAATTAAGTATAACGAATGTGGGTGAATCCAACATCTCAGCCCAAAACTAGGCAAAAAAAAAATGCACCAACTGTGCTTCAAACCTAACCTATCATAAGAATGACATGCCACGTAAACAGTACTTTATACATATATACATGTTTCGTAGAAGACCATTACATTTTAAGCATCTCATAACGCGTAAAATTTCACATTCCTTAGTTACTATAGTGAGTGATCCAGCAACAATTAATACTAATTAGATCACAAACAAAGCAATATAAGGATAATCAATATTCATTAAACGTTGATAGCAAGCGACGCTGAATCACAATTACAAATGAAAGAATCCATAAACAATACGCATAAAATTGATCAATATCAACCTGAGTTTGTTTGATCTTAACAAGCAGCTCCTTCTGAGCATTAAAAGCCTGTCCTAAAACATTCGTAATCTCAACAACTTGTCCGCCGATCTTCTCAGCCGTACCGGTAACCTTAGCAACGTATTCATTTATCAGATCATCAAATGCCATGATAGACGGGTCAGACGAGGCTGATGCCGCGTCAAATGGGACACTTTGCGGCTGAGAACGAGAACCAGACGCCATTGATTCTAAGCGCGATACTGCGGATTCTAACCTTTGTATTAGTTTTTCTTCCATTGGTACGAGAATTACAGATCTGTCTGTGTGTTTTTTTGTGTGTGTTTGTTAAGGTGACGAGTGTTTTTTTGCTTTTGAAACGTTAAAAACCGATGAGTGCGTTTGCGGGTTTTTTCATGGGAGTTATACATGCATGCAAGTGCATGTGTATGTGTGACACGTGGCGTTTGTTGAATAGTTTGTTTTACGTTTCTGAAAAAATAGCAACAAAATAAGTGATGTCATAAAGAAAATATATAAAGTTTCTTAAATATGGGCTAAACATATTAAATACACATTTTATTATACATGTTTATGAAGATGCACTGTTACATTTTGTTTATTTTTAGTGTTCATTTAATAATTGGGATTTATTGGTAAAAAATATGTTTATTCAACTGGCTCAGAGACGAGTCGGTGTTAGACGATTAGTATTAGGAGGTTTAAGCCTGTTATGTGTTTAGGCTCATATTGTATCTTATATATATTTATTATGTATCGAACATAATGATCAATCAATAAACGAATCCCTATTATTCTACATGGTATCACAACCTAACTTCGATCCACAAACCTAACACTAATTTTTTTTTGGGCTCAAAGTTTTTGTTTGTCAACCGTGTGTGTTGTCGACCATCTGTGTTTGTTTGTCGACCTCTGTGTTGTCGACCAAGTTTCCAGGTTTTAGTCGCTTGTTTTATTCCTCACCTATAAACCCTAAACCATCTCCTGCAAACCCTAAAACATCACCATGACTACCGATCCCCTTCCTCCCCCACCGGTACTCACTTTGTCTGATAAACTTATGGCTATGAATCACTTAACTACCTTTGTTCCCATCAAACTTGATGTTGATGAGATGAATTACTCATCATGGGTGTATTATTTTTCTCATCTTTGTCATGGATATGGCATCTTGGATCATCTCGTTGATCCACCCGTGTCCTCCTCTACTGAACCTCCTACACCACCCACAAAGGATGCGGAATGGCTCAAGGTTGATTTTATTATTCGGTCTTGGATTTTCTCCACACTTGCCTCGAATCTTCAAAAACGGTTGGTTGTTCTAAATCCCACAACTGCCAAAGCAGCATGGGTCTAACTTGAGACGATCTTTCAAGACAACAAATGCCCAAGAGCTATGGCTTTGAAGGCGGAATTACGTAACTTGAAACTTGGGGACTTAACAATTGATGCTTACTTTCAGAAAATTGAATCCATTGCTTCGGTTTTGAATGACCTTGGTTCTCCTCTTAGCAATGATGACATTGTTACGGTTGCACTTGAAGGCTTACCAAACATGTATGATGTGATTTCTACCGTTATTGTTAGTCGGGAACCCTTTCCCGATCTCAAAACGGTACGTTCTTTGTTGAATACACAAGAGATGCGCATGAAATCTAAAGTTCAAGACCCTCTTGTGGAGGCTACATCCGCGTCTCCTATGGTCTTATTGGCCAATTCTAATGCTAATACTCGACGTTCATCTAATCCTTTGGACAAAGTGCACAAACCGTGTTTTCTTTTTGCTAAAGGTTCTTGTCGTTTTGGTGAGGCATGTCGATATTTTCACAATGGTGTTCATGGGAAGTCTACTTTACTTCCTCGTAGTTCTGGTTCGTCCCCTACGGTGTCGAGTTTTAATTCTTCAGATATGGATGCATTGCAACACGTGTTAGCTAAGTTGGGGTTTAAGTCTTCTACTACCAATTCACCTTCCCAAGTTGGTTCGTCCCCTGTTGCGTATCACACTACCACCTTCCCCTCTGGGCCGACACAACTAAACTCTCAATTTAACCAACCTTTATATATGGCCCAACCAGTTCTAGGCCCATCATTGGGGATGTCCGGTTTGTATGGATTGGGTCCATATGGATGTATAACACCAGGGGGTTCACCAATGGGGATGTCTGGTTTGTATCAACCGGTTGCAGCAGGGGGTTCACCAGGGGGTCCACTGATGACCGGTTCACATCTGCAGCAAGGGGTTCACATTCTAGCAGGTTCACAGCAGCAGCATGCCAGTTCACATCTGCAGCAAGGAGTCCAGTTTCCAGCCGGTTCACAGCAGCCTGGGGTTCAGCAAGGGACTTCGACAGGTCCGGTGTTTGGATCAGTTTTAACCCGGTTCAACTTCTTGCGTCGGGTCAACAGGGTTTGGGTCAGGCGACTCTGTTACCGCATGCTTTTACTACTAACACTCTTCAGGACCCGTCTGCTAGAAATTGGAATATGGATACAGGTGCGAGCTCTCATCTTAATGATTCTGTGCATTGTGTAAGTGATATTCTTAATGAGTGCATTTATCCGTCCGTCGCGGTTGGTGATGGCCGTTTTATTCCCGTCACTAACTCGGGTCATAGTATCTTGTCTACTCCCTTTCGTCCTCTTCGTTTAAATAATGTTTTAATTAGCCCTCATATCGTAAAAAATCTTATTTCTGTACGTGAGTTTGTTCGTGATAATTATTGCACTGTTGAATTTGATCCTTTTGGTTTTTCTGTGAAGGACTTCCTAACTCGATGGGTACTCCTTCGTTGTAATTGCACTGTTGAATTTGATCCTTTACCCTGTTACGAAGCCTTCTCCAATTCCTCAAGCATATCTTACCAGTCAGTATACGTGGCATTAACGACTTGGACATCCAGGGAGTGAAGTGTTGCGACGTCTTGTGTCTAGTGATTCTATTTCTTGTAATAAAGAGAAGCTTCCCGTTCTTTGCCATGCTTGTCAGCTTGGTAAACACGTGAAGCTTCCGTTTGTTAGTTCGTCTAATTCTGTTACTTCTTGTTTTGACATTGTTCACTCGGATTTGTGGACATCCCCAATTTCGAGTCTTTCTGGTTTCAAGTATTATGTTTTGTTTCTTGATCATTATTCTCAGTATGTTTGGGTTTATCCATTAATGCATAAATATGATGTTTTGTCTAAATTTCAGTTGTTTCGTAGTTATGTTCGTACTCAGTTTAAGTGTGAAATTAAATCGTTTCAGTGTGATCATGGTGGTGAGTTTGATAATACTGCCTTTCATAAATTATTTTTCAGCCTATGGCCTCCAGTTTAGATTATCTTGCCCTCGCACCTCTTAACAAAATGGAAAATCTGAACGCATGATTCGTACCATAAATAATCTTATTCTTCCTTTATGTTTTAAGCACACTCACCACCCAACTATTGGACTGAAGCTCTTAATATGGCTGTTTATTTATTGAATATACTACCTTCCCGTGCCATTCACAATGAAATACCCTTTACCCGTCTTTTTGGTGCTACACCTGATTATAGTGTTCTTTGTGTTTTTGGATGCCTTTGTTACCCACATATTGATACCAACCATAAATTAGGACCTCGTGCTACACCTGCTATATTTTTGGGACACGCTGCCAATCATTTTGGCTATCGTTGTCTTGATCTTCATACCAACAAAATTATCATCTCTCGTCATGTTACTTTTGATGAAACGGTTTTTCCGTTTCAATCAAATCCGTCCAAGCCAACCCCCTCATATGATTTTTTGGAAGATTCTTCCAATATCATTTCCACCATTATCAACATCACACCAATTGGTCCTACTTTAAACCCGATTACTATTCCACCAGTCAACATACCTGCATCACGTGCACAACCTACGCCACCACCTAACGAACTTGTTCCTGAACCACCTATGCCTCAATTTAATGATCCTGTTCCTGACCCCCCAACACCTCATTTACCACCGCCACCTCCACCTGTTGTATCTACTCATCCCATGGTCACACGTTCTCGTGTCGGGACTACTCGTCCTAATCCTAAGTATGCTGGTCATGTGCTTACTGTTTCTCCTTCACCTAGGTTGTATAAGGATGCACTTAATGATCCAAATTGGCGAAATGCTATGTATGATGAGTATAATGCGCTTATTAAGAATAAAACTTGGACTTGTGTACCTCGTCCTGAGGGTGTCAATGTTGTTAGGTGTATGTGGTTATTCCGCCATAAGTATTTGGCTGATGACACTCTTAGTCGGTGCAAGGCACGTCTTGTTGCCAACGGTAGCACACAGGTTGAGAGCGTTGATGTTGATGAGACATTTAGTCCGGTTTTTAAGTCGGGCACCATTCGGACTGTTCTTAGTTTACCTATTTCTCGACATTGGCCTGTTCACCAGCTTGATGTCAAGAATGCGTTTTTGCATGATGATTTGGCTGAAACTGTTTATATGCATCAACCACCCGGTTTTCGGGATCCAGAGCATCCAAATTATGTTGTTTTGTTACAATGGTCTCTTTATGGTCTTAAGCAGGCGCCTCGGGCATGGTTCAGCAGTTTGCTGCCTATATTACTACTGTTGGGTTTACTCCGAGTCGGTGTGATTCTTCTTTATTTATTTACAGACAGGGTGATGATACTGCTTTTCAGTTACTGTATGTGGATGATATTGTGCTTACTGCTTCCTCTGATAGTTTATTACAGCGGACTATTGCTTCTTTGCATAAGGAGTTCTCTATGACTGATTTGGGTGCTCTTAACTATTTTTTGGGTGTGTCGGTTACGCGTGACTCTTCTGGGATGTTTTTGTCACAGCGTAAGTATGCTATGGAGATTTTGGAGCGTGCACATATGGTTGGTTGTAACCCTTCTTGGACTCCTGTTGACACAGAGTCTAAATTGGGTGATGATGGTGATCTGGTTTCTGATCCTACGTTATATCGGAGTCTTACAGGTTCTCTTCAGTATCTCACCTTCACTAGACTAGATATTACATATGCTGTGCAGCAGGTTTGTCTATATATGCATGATCCTCGCGAGCCTCATTTCACTGCTCTCAAGCGGATTTTACAGTATGTTTAGGGGACTCTGGCTTATGGTTTACAATTATTTTCTTCTACTACTGAGTCCTTGGTTGCTTATTCGGATGCTGATTGGCTTGGTTGCCCTACTACTCGACGGTCTACACCAGGTTATTGTGTTTTTCTTGGCAACAACTTACTTTCATGGTCCTCTAAGTGTCAGCCAACGATTTCTCGTTCCAGTGCTGAGGCTGAGTATCGTGGTGTTGCCAATGCTGTTGCTGAGACATGTTGGCTTCGGAATTTACTACGTGAGTTTCATACACCTTTGTCCTCCGCTACTATTGTTTATTGTGATAATGTGAGTGCAGTGTACTTGTCCTCTAATCCTTTTCAGCATCAGCGCACAAAGCACATTGAGATTGATATTCATTTTGTTCGTGATTTGGTTGCTACTGGTCAAGTTCGTGTTCTGCATGTTCCTTCTCGGTTTCAGTATGCTGATATTTTTACCAAGGGTTTACCTTCTGTCTTGTTTGCTGAGTTTCGTGACAGCTTGAGTGTTCGGTCTCCTCCCGCTCAAACTGCCGGGGAGTGTTAGACGATTAGTATTAGGAGGTTTAGGCATGTTATGTGTTTAGGCCCATATTGTATCTTATATATTTATCATGTATCGAACATAATGATCAATCAATAAACGAATCCCTATTATTCTACAGTCGGGAATTGTGAAATCACATTTGTTCTAGCTACCTCAATAACTTGATGCCGCCGCCTTGAGGCGCCACAAACCTTGCGACTTTTACTGACCGGGAATTACCAGTCTTTCCCCTCCGACCTAAATTTCATGTCGAAAGAATTACCAGTATTTCCTAGAGCCGACAATCTTGACCCAACGGGTCTAGATGGGTTTATATGAAAAGGTAGAACTTATGCGTTAATGTTCGTCTAAACACCTCATGGGTCTAATTGGGTCACTTCTAAATCTGTTAGAAGAAGCATGTTGGGTCTATCCGGTTTGTTAGATTAACGTCGATGTACAAGTTATCACTTTTTGTATATACCCATCTAGACCCGTTGGGTCTAGACTGCCAGCTCTCCCAACCTAAATTTCCTGCCGAAATGACTAAGATACAACAATTTTACTAACTATTGTGTCTTTTCACTTTAAATTGATTTTAGCCATATTTAACCGAACTTAGGTGAACTTTGGTTGGTTAATCTAACATATTTTTGGTTACTTTAAACATAATGTCACTTTAAAAATAACTTGCAACAACAATTTATGTGTACTTTGTTTTGATCTCACGTAGGGCTGTAAATAAACACGTTTAACGGACGTTTCATTTATCGTGCGGTAAAATGTTTATTTATGTGCGTTTATTAATTAAATGAACGTATGTGAACAACATTTTACTTTCGTTTAGTTAAAAAGATGGTTAGTGTGTTTTCAAAATGCTCTTTTTGTCAATCATGTTCACTCGGAAAGTCTTTTAAGCATGAATGATTATAAGTCATTGTCATGAGCACATTGATTTTAGAAAACTTTTAATTTTTTGTGAAAAATTTGATCACTAGCTCAAGACCAAAAGATCCATTCTTTGAAAGCGCGAGTTATGCAGCGAAACGTATATGAGCCATACTTTCCATAAGATTCGTCAAGTTATGCTAAAACAAATAAAATTATTTCCCTTTAGAGTAAATTACACCGTTCGTCCTTGTGGTTTGCGTTGACTGCAGGGTTTAGTCCTTTGACCAAAAAAATTGCACCGTACGTCCTTAAGTGTGAAACGTTATGCACCGTTCGTCCCTCCGTTCAGTGGGCCCCACAAATTCTCACTAACGTCAGTTAACGGAGGTTTTTAAAAGGGTATTTCGGTCATTTTACCCTAAACTCACCAATTCTCACCAACTACACCTTGAACAACAGATCTACATCCCAGATTTATATAAACATATATTCTCTTCATTTATTTTCATTTTTCATTAACACTCTTCATTTACTCACTAAACCGGCAGCCACCACCATCTACGGTAGGCCACCACCACATCTCTCATCTTCTCCGACGCCACATACGCTCTTTTTTTTCATTCGACCCAGCTGCTGGACACCACAACCATTGTCACTAATCTTGGCCGTATTTTCTTGTTTTGGTAAGTAGGTAAGTAGATTAAGGGTTGTGTGGTATGTCCATAACCCCGTCACATCTAATCTTCTCGATCCAGAATCAAAAGTGGTGGCGTGGAACTAAGGCTAGTGGTGATGAGATGGTGACTGTGGTCATGACCTAGTGGCCAAGCCATGGATTACCATGAGACCAAAGGGGGGCTGCCCTTCTCTCGACCCACGACAACCTAAGTCACGACACCAACTTGTGGGGTGGCTACGCTCGGCCTAGTACCCTTGGTGTATTCGACTTATTCCCAGTCGATTAAGGCCCTTATAGCTCAAACCGACTCGACACAAGGACAACTATAGCGACACAACCTAACACTTCCATTTCCCCGAGCCAATGTATCAACATATTCGTACTAACAATTTTACCATCTCATAACATCAGTTACCTAAAGGTGTGGACTTGTGAAGCATTGATAGTCTTTAAGTAGGAGAGGTTATGGAAGGATTAAAAGTGCCTTTCGATCATAGAAGATGGAGATGACTAACTTCAGGAATGCTCTCTTTCTACTATCAAATTCTTATGTGGTCTTGTGATTCTTCCTGGGAATATGAAACTGAGATAAGGATGGATCGACCATGGTGTTTTCTTCTTGCTTTTCGATTTGACCTTGATAGATGGTGTGATGAATTTATTTGATTAACACTAGAAAGGAGTTGAGGTTGGTTTTTAGATGGGAAAGGTAAGGTTTGGGATTACGAGAAGAAGAAGAAGAGGCGTGATCTAGGGAAGATGAAAAAGAGAAAAGTGATGTTGGGAAGCAGAGAAAGGATGGGGGCGTGGGTTGACTGGGATATAGGGTAGATTTTAGGATTTTAAATTACTATTTTACCCTTATGGGTTGAGTGAGTTAACTGACGTTAGTGGGAATTTGTGGGCCCCACTGAACGGAGGGACGAACGGTGCATGACGTTTCACACTTAAGGACGTATGGTGCAACTTTTTTGGTCAAAGGACTAAACCCTGCGGTCAACGCAAACCACAAGGACGAACGGTGTAATTTACTCTTCCCTTTATTATTGCACTTTATTGCATAAAATTTAAATATAAAGAGTTTATAAACAAAGTATTCTGTAAGGACTTGACAAAAATTAGGAGTGAAATTATAAATTCCAAAACATAATTTTTGACACACATAATTTTTTGATACATTTCATGTGACAAACTAGGTTTTTCAGCACAATTAATTTCATTATACGTTTTAAGCAAAATACAAAAAATGCATAAATTGATGAACATAAACAGATAACAAAACATAAACTGATGAACCAATCACACACAAGCCATATTTTCTCTTAAAAGCACGGGTTAAGAAGCAAGATATCCTTAAGGCATAGTTTTGAAAACTAGACTACAACTTTTGGTACCCATTTTAGCACGATGCCAACGAGTTTAGTAAACATTGAAAACCTTTTTTAACTTGTGTCTATTTGATACAGAGACGTTGAGTTTCACTTAGAGTTGAAAATCGGTGTTTCATTTTAAAGTTTGGCAAGTGGAGTCAACTTTGATTTAAAATCCTTTAAAGTTTTCTATCTAGAAAATGACTTTTCTAAAATGAATTGATTTGTAAATCTCTTTCGTTGGATGTAGGACAAATTCCTTTCATTCCATAAAAGTCATTTTGTCCCATATCCAATAAAGAGATTTATAAATATTTTTATTTTAGAAAAGTCATTTTCTATATAGAAAGCTTCAAAGGATTTTAAATCAACGTTGACTCCATTTGTAAAATTTCAAAATGAAACAACGGTTTTCAACTATGAGTAAAATTCAACATTTTAAATAGTAGATGTATATATTTCTTTAGCGTTCTTATGCATATGTATATATATTAGATGATAGATATGACCTAAGCCTGTATGTGGGCTTTGGTCCATAAGATTTATCTAGTACTTCATATAATGTGATCATGAATAATATATAACCTATGGGGATTTCTACAATTCAATATGGTATTAAGAACAAGTTAGATCCTAGACCTAGTCGTCTATCATAAACGCCCACCACTACGCCTCCCCGTCCCAAATTCCTAGCCGCCAATCCAACTTTTTTCTCAACATTATATTATTGTTGTTGCACATTTATCTTGCCACATATCTTTTCTTACCTTTAATTTCTTCTCTCAAGCGTATCTATGTCTCTTAGATGTTTGTTTTTAATTTATTTTTGTTGTGCCACCGTTGTTGCCCATTAAACACTCAGGGCTCTTTGTTATGAGTGTTTTGGTTTGGAGTTTTGCTAGACCTACATAAAAGTATCCACAAAAATAATCCACTCGATGAGATGTTAGCGGGTGATTGGGTTTTTTACGGGATCCACATCTCACAACAATCAATCACCCGCTGACACCTCAGCGAGTGGATTGTTTTTGTGAATACTTTTATGTGGATGTATCATTGCTCGTTGATTTGAGGGAATGGTTTCCAATTGATAAAAAAGGTTTGTTTTGAGTATTCGGTTGTGAAACAGTGATTGATGCCCTCACATGTGGTCTTTCAGTAAACCCGGATCCTTTGGATTTCTGAAAATTCTTCCATCTTTGTTGACTTTTGTACACAATACAATGATGGTATATTATACTCCATCCGTCCCAAAATAAATGCTCACAGACAAAAAACACACAGTTTAAGAAAACATCATCATTACAACTTTATCTTTCTTACTTTTGAACAAAAGACAATTTTATCATTAACCAATTAATTTAAAACTTCTTTAAAGTTTGTAATAATAATCTCAAGTGAGGTTAATATAGTAAAATTGATCTATATTCTTTATCTATTTTTGAAAGTGGATAATTAATTTGAGACAACTCGAAAAATAAAATGTGAACAATAAATATGGGACGGAGAGAATATGCAAATAAAAAACATCATTCTTAAGGTAAGTGTAAATTTCCAAGCCATATATGATCATGTATTTTATTCATGTTAGCCTTTTCAAATCTTATACTAAGTGTTTTTTGTCGGTGGACAATAATTTTGGGACGGAGAGAGTAATCTATAATCTATAATACTTATAATGGAGGGATGACCCTCTCTCTTCTATTTTTTTAAGATTTCCATATATAGATTTTAAGCAAATACAACTACTTAAGCCATATGTACAACTACTTTATGCATAAACACTTACACGTATCGACTGGTCAACATTTGTAATTAATGTCATATTTAAAATACCCATTTGATAAAAAGTATAATTTATAAAATACAATGTACAAACTATTTGAAGCACAAATACAACTAAAAAATATTATTCAATACCTACAATTAATACATTATTTAATTTACCACTTTACTAAAATATACAACCATTTAACCACATTATACAATCTAATCAAGCTACTAAGTCAAACATTTAAAAATAAAGCCATTAGGCTGCCTGCAGTGGTCGGTCGATTGGTCCGGTTGCCGCTGCGCCGGCCGAGTCACCGCCATTGCAACATAAGGGTCGAACTGGGTCAGTCGGCTCCAAAATTGATGAAGGGTGATCGTGCTTAAGGAAAGAATCAAGATTTTGTATGTGGTAGATTCGGTTAACAGGAGATGAATTATTTCCACGGTCTTAACTAAAGTTATTTTTATTTGTAATTTAATTGTTTAATAAAAGTATGGCCGCATAACATTACATTGTAAGAAAATATAGTCACAGGGTACCCGCCGCCGCATCGCGCGGGTACCCTGCTAGTAGTTTATAAACTTCAAACCCAATATTTAAATTCATCTGAAAACAAACAACATTTAATACTTTCATATACATTTTCTATCATCTTTCTTTTTATCTGTACCAAATCCGATTCCTATTCCAAGCCAACCAAAAAAACAAACGCACCCTCAAAGTTTGTCTTTTTCTTAAATTTCATGCTAATAAAAAAAAAATTCTTTCGTTAATTGATCTTGTATCAATATTTTGTTGCCCAGAAAATACTTTGTTTTTTAAGTTTAAAAAAAAAGAAATTTGCAGCTTCTCTTGCTTATTAGTCGATATTTATGTATAGAGGCCCGGTAGTGTGTACAATGTAATTAGGCCTATTCCAATGTAACTTCTCTAGAATGCTCTCCCGTATCTTATATATTTGTCAGTTGATTGAAATAATAATCAAGGAATTCATAAACTTCCAATATGGTATGAATTCGACACCCCCCCTCCTCCAAATCTGCCGTAACCTATTCAAATCCTAAAAAGCAACTCGACAATCTCCCATTCTTTTTCTCCACTATCTGCCGCCTCTTCAATAAAAAAGAACGAAGGTACATACCTAAACTCCGCATCTATGGCCGTTGGTGACAACACTCTTCCTCTTACATCTCTAACATCCGATCATAAAGGTACTTAACATTTCACCGGCACTCAGCCCTTCTCCCCTTACTCCAAGAGCCGAAACAACCTCTATTCCTTCAACATCAATTAGGCCCTTTGTCAAATAGTCAACTTTCGATCGACTTATGCCGGGTTGGTTGCTTGCTTCCAAAGCCCTAAGCAAGAGGTCCCATACTGTCCTGTCCTGAACGAGAACGCGAACTCGAACAATTGGCTTGACTTTTCCTCATTCTTATTTTGGTTTTCGTATCACGGATCTTGGTTCACCCTTTGCCGAGTTATCATAATTATATGTAGGAAGAAATAGACACGTGCGATAAGGGAGACTAGACTATGAATCGTCTACGGAAGCCAAAGGCAATAAAGAAAGAGAAAAATAACCATTTTTTCCAATGATTCCGTTAATAAAACTCAAACCCTACCACAACTATGTAATCACTTCAATTAGGGAACATGTAAATTTGGTGATCACTATAAATTTATACACGACTACATGGATAGACCCGGATTGGCTTCTAACAAATATGTAGGGAATAATACCACTGGAAGAATGTTTAATACTAATGGAGGAAATTTTGTTAACACAGGGGGCACCTTTGGTCTCGTGTCTGCCATCCCAAATTTTCACCAACACCAACATTGGGCCTCTCCTGGTTTCTACAACACATTCGTGGCCCAACAGAACCCACAACCCGTTTACCCCTCTCGCCTGGGCCAACAGCCCGCACCACTTGCTTTCACAACCCCTTATATCGCCAACAGCCCACTACCCCAGCATGCCACTACCCTTACACGGCCCAACAACAACCACATTAACTCCCACACCGACCCACTACTAACAGCCCACCACCCAAAACAGTATACTCGGACGAGCCCCCTCCTCGTACCTGTCTCAACCCACCTCGCTCCCTAGTGCCTTTAGCACTATGACATTGCAGGACTCGACTTGGAACATGGACACAGGTGCATCTTCTAATTTAAATTCTAATGCAAGTAGTTTAAGTTCTATTTCTAATAAACACTTATTCCCATCTGTAGACGTTGGTGACGGTAATTCTATTCCCGTTACCAATACCAAACATAGCATTATTCCATCTCTTCATCTCCCTCTCCATCTTTTGTAATGTACTTGTCACCCCTAACATAATTAAAAATATCATTTCTGTTCGTCAGTTTACTAGGGATAATAACTGCACTATTTAATTTGACGCTTTTTGGTTTTCCACATTCGGTGTGACAGCTCGGGTGATCTCTATCCAGTTATCAAGCCGTCCACTATCCATACCGCTTTTCTCTCCACAAGTTCCTCCACGTGGCATCAACGTCTCGGTCATCCCGGTGACGATGTACCACGGTCTCTTGTTTCTCGTAAATTTATTGCATGCAATAAAGACAAAAATCCCACACATGTTTGTCATTCTTGTCAACTTGGCAAACATGTGAAGCTTCCTTTCTACAGTTCGGATTCTATTGTTGAACATTGTTTTGATATTATTAATTCTTATTTATGGACCTCTCCTATTGTTAGTTCCAGTGGTTTTAAATATTATGCTCTTTTTCTCGATCATTTCTCTCATTACTTGTGGATTTATCCTATTTGTAACAAATTTGACATGTTCGATAAGTTTTCGCATTTTCGTACTTATGCTAAAAGTCAATTTAAATGTGAAATAAAAAGTTTCCAATATTATCATGGTGGTGAGTTCGATAATAACCGACTCCATACACTTTTTATAATAATGGTATTCAACTTAGATTTTCTTACCCAAAACCCTCTCAAAAAAATGGCAAGGCGGAAAAAATGATCCGCACATTAAATAACGTCATTCGTACCCTCATTTTTCAAGAACATCTGCCACCTACCTTTTGGGTCGATGCCCTCCACATGGCTTCATATCTCCTCAACCTTCTACCCTCAACCAATAAATGAAAAAAAAAATATTCTGCTTCGATTTTCTTTTCTCTCTATTCGTCTATCTATTGGTTGTGTATTGTATTTGGTCCACCATGAATATCGCTTTCGTCAACATAATTTTATGAAGAAAAAAAAAAAAAAATTGGTTAAAGGTGTCGCTGCTGTCGGCCAACGACCTTTGATGCTTGTTTTGCTTTTGCTACTGCTGCTTGCAGATTTGTTTATGCTTGTTGTCAGATGTCTTCATCAACAAATTAGTTATTTACTTTATTTATTGTTATGTTTTTTTCTTTTTTAGTTTGTAACTCAAGTACGAGCTTTCACGAGTTCGTCGCTCGAACTGTGAGAGAGTATTAGATGATAGATATGGCCCAAGCCCGTTTGTTGGTTTAGATCTATAAGATTTGTTTAGGGTTTGTAGTTTACATAATGTGATCAAGAATAATGTATAACCTAACAGGATTTCTACCATTCATGGTCGTGTTGTAAAGGTAAGGTAGATGTATATATTTCTTTAGTTTCAAATCCCATAGCAAAATTCAGGCCACAAAATATATGACCAAACCAGCACTAATGCATCTGAAATTAGTATATATATGTGCTCTTCTAATTAGTCTTTAAGGCGTCCTTTTTTCCTATAAAACCAAAAATACTTCGACTATCAAGAATGCAAGTTTAAGCTTCTTTACTTCTATAACAACTCTATGGAAACCGAAAACCCTAATGATCTTCGCGTAGCTTCCTTCTCATGTTACCTTAAACCCATAAAAGGCGTAGTTAATATATTTGAAACCAGCGATGAAAAGTTCTCAGATACGATGGTTTTAGACAGTGAAGGTCTAAAGCCGAGCTGGTTTAAAGCTAGGACTCCGAGTACTGCTTTGGAGGCGAGTAGTTGGAGCAATAATCAACGGTCATTGCTCCAACGAAGTACTGCTCAACCAAAACCACATGGTCAAAAATTTGGTATTTTAAGATGGTTTAATGCTTGTGCGATCCCATGTTCGACTAAAAAAGATGTTCATGTCCATCAAAGTGTAAAAAGGGTAGATCAATTTGCATTCCCGGTTCTGAATGATGAAAATGCCAAAGAGCTTCCACGGATGTCACTTGAAGAGTTTGCTTCTGGAAATATAAGTAAAGGTGACATAGCAAGAAACCTTGTGAAAAAAATGTCTAATATTCGGATTTATTTGAGTTAGAGAATATTCCAAGAACCGTATATATGGCAACCGTCTATGATGAGTCCCTGTGCACCTAAGCGAGCATCGATTGGAGTGTTGTAACCGCAAGTGCAACTGAATTCTCGCCTGTTCAGTCGGACTATGATGTAAAAGACAGGTTTAATTACACCACAATGATCGATCCCACGAAAAAATTTCAGAAAAAGCGGTCTAAGGGTTTATTGGGATGCAAGAGTTACAATTCAGTTAAAGTAGCAGAAGTGGTGTGTAGAACGACCAATAAGTTCGAACATTAGCTAAAGCTAACCGTATATGCATGTATAGATAGAACGACCAATAAGTTCGAACATTAGCTAAAAAGTAAGACCGTATACACGCATTGTCTGCATAGTGGATGCCAAATTATTTCTGTATTTCTTATAATAAAAATATAAAATTGTGTTTCTAAATGATCAGAGTGTGTTTGTTTTTTTTCTATAATTGGTCATTCATGTCTATTTCTAGAAAGTATCCACATGATGAATTATTTGTTGCTCGTCTATTGCAATTTGCGTATGAAATAATTGAACAAGTGAACTTTTCAAGGGCGCTCAACAATGATAAAGGTTGTCCTTTTTGCTTCATTATTGTCAACGTGCACTAGTATACAAAATCAATTTTTGGAACGTTGAAAAAAGGTTGTTTGAAACGTTACACCAACCATTCCTTATGTAACTGTTTAAAAAGAAAAAACTTTATGGAGCAATCTAAGGTGGACACAGTAGGGAGCTTGATTGACGTTATTTTATCTGTCACGCCAGTCTCTTTCTCCGGCCATTTATAGATGATTGTTTGACACAGTAAAGACGACCTTCATTTTTTTTAATATTTAAAAAAGAAAAAAAAAATAACTTTAACAACAAACTTAAATTTCATTAATAATTAAAAGGGATTATGTATTGAGAGACCGTCTAACTATTAAATTTTTTACTTTTAAGTCACCCATTTATCAAAACTAACTTATAGGCCGCCCATTTATATGTTTGCTTTTATTTATAACAATTCAGATAATTTTATCTCGAAAATATTTAAAACAACAAGAATAGAGCTAAATATAACATATTAAAACAACACAAATGAGTGTTAAAATGTAAAATATCAGTTTTAGCCATCATTTGAGTACAATTTTAGCTAGTTGAAAGTGAATTAAGATAATTTAACTATTGTTTTGCGTTTAAATTGATAATTTTATTGTGTTGATATGTTAAAATTAGCTTTATTCTTGTAATTATATGAATATCCGGTAAGAATTTGAACGAGATTGGAATAAAGAAAAACAAACATATATTTGGGTGACCTATAAGTTAGTTTAGAAAATGGGTGGCCTAAAAGTAAAATAATAATAATTGTGCGGCCTTTGAATATATAATCCCTAATTGAAATCTAACATAATAATTCAAATAAAATTAAAATATTACAATAAAATTCAAATAACATTAAAACATTACGACAATAAACGACTAAATTATGACGATGCCAAATATCTTCCACCAAATCGGCCTTTAGGCTAAGATGAGTTGTTTTGTCGATTATCTCATTGGTAATTTCCAACTATTCCATTTTTTTTAATTTTAATTTTTTATTTTTTTTGTGAAAAGGAGAAAATGTCAATTTCCAACTATTCCTCATGCGTTTTTACGGGATAATAATAACGGTGCTGCTCCGCTCGAGCTAAGTAGAGATTCAAACATAGAAAATAATACAAAGTATTATAGTTAGGATCCTCCTCTCCAATGTTTAATCACATCAAGGCTAACCGCTAGTGTTGATCATAATCGGAGAGTTATTTGTCATCAACCGATAGTCTTCCGTAAAATATCCCTTGTAAATCTTTGATTCATTTTTAATAAGATTTATAAAGTTAAGCACAAATGGTATAATTAGCGTGTATGAGTCATTGTCAAGTAAACCCAACCTCATTGTTAATGTTCATCAGTTTTCGTCATTTGCTCAAACTGTTGTTAATATCATTAATTGTTTGCATGAGCGTGCGAGGGGACCCAACATGTTTCCTGCTGAAGAGGTGGAGGGGATTGTTTGGAAATCATGGAAGTCACATGGATGGTGATTATTAAAGAGTGGAAGGGATTGTAAGGTAATCATAGATCTCGTATATATAGATATGGAAAAACCATGTTAGTGTGCAATTGCAGCTACCTAAATTATATAAAGCTAAAACAACTATAAAGCAAGATATATGTGGGGTTCAGTTAACAACCTTTTCTTGAGTTAACGCCACATATATTGTGTTCTTCAAGGAAAATGATCCATGGGTTGGATGAGCTTGGCTTGATAGTGTAGGCGCCTACACCTTTTTCCGGCATTACCCCTTTCCCACACTTAACCACTTTGAGTGACTTCAGCAAATGCCTTAATTAGTAAGCATGTCGACCAGATTATCGTTTGTATCTAAGCTATCTTAGTTGCCTCTTGCGCACGAGCTAAATAAAGTCTCACAACAATGTGCTTTTCTCTTTCATTGAACATTCTATTCTTTGAAAGATGAATACTGAATAACACATTGACTATCAAAGTACACCACTCACATCAACTCCTCTATACTCAGACCAGATAAAATTTCAGTTAACCACATTGCTTCTTTTACAGCTTCAGTAAGAGTTTGATTGATGGAAATTAACCTTTGACAGCTTCAGTGAGAGTCAAAACATGTAACTTTTTAGTACATGCAGGGTCATTGAGCCAACACACTAACACTTTATGTCCTTTCATCTGAAATTTATATATGTTTAGTATGTCAAAAATCATTACACATATTTTTACAAATTAAATCGATGTCGGAAGTGTTAGAAACTCAAAAGCCTTTTAGGCTTATATTTGATGAAGAGGTTGTAAGTGAAATTTAGGAAGAGAGGAATATTATTGATTGCTTAAGCTTTGCTTCATTTGCTTCATCCTTACATATGCATCACCATAACACCTATTTATACTACTCCATGGAATGTTCTAGAGATGTGATATTTCCATGGATATTCTACTACGATCTAGATACTTCCTACATCATATTGATCATTCCTAATACATCATCATCCTTATCCTAATTCTAGATAATTCCTACTAGATAAGTTTATCTAGATATTTCTAATACAACATTCAAGATATTTCACATGGATATTATCTATGAGGATTCTACGTGTTTCAAGAAGCTTCTTTATCATGGGCTCGGGCTTTCATTGATAGTCCAATCTTTATTGGACTAAATCAAGTTTACGATCCAACACCCCCCTTTAAACTTGATTTACCAACTTCAAGCATCATTCGTTGTCTTGAGAAATCTTTCTCGTTGAGTGGCTTGGTGAGGATATCTGCAACTTGTTTTTCGGACCTCGTATGTATCACTTGGACATCTTTCCTTGCAATGCACTCTCGAATAAAGTGATAACGAGTGTTGATATGCTTACTTCGATCATGGTATACTGGATTTTTAGCTAAGTCAATGGCCGACTTGTTATCCACATAGATCTCAGTCGCATCTTCTTGTTCCATGTGTAGCTCCTTTAGCATACTTCTAAGCCAAATTGCGTGACATACACATGATGTTGCAGCTACGTACTCCGCTTCACAACTAGACAAAGTAACAATAGGTTGCTTCTTTGAAGACCATGTAAAAGCATTGTTACCTAGGAAGAATATGAATCCTGTTCTACTTCTTCCATCGTCTTTGTCTCCAGCCCAGTCACTGTCGCTATATCCAACCAGCTTGAAGTCTTCACTTGTTGAATAAAACATTCCGTAGTCTACGGTACCTTTGATATAACGGAGGATCCTCTTTGCAATCTCCAAATGCTTTGTCGTAGGCTCTTCCATGAAACGACTAATTAAACCAACCGCAAAGAGTATGTCAGGTCTTGTACATGTCAAATAGCGCAAACTTCCAACGAGACTCTTGAATTGAGTTGAGTCTACCGCTTCTCCTCCGTCATGCTTAGAAGGCTTTGCCTTATGTTCTATGGGGGTGCCAATGGGATTGCACTTATCCATGCCAAACTTCTTTAATATCTCCTTGGCATATCCTTCTTGACTTATGAAAATTCCATCATCCGTCTGCTTCACCTCAATGCCAAGATAATAAGACATAAGTCCTATGTCTGTCATCTCAAACTCTTTCGTCATTGACTTCTTGAGCTCATCAATCATACTCTGAGAGTTTTCTGTAAAGATCAAATCATCCACGTACAAGCAGACGAGCAGTATACTTCCATTTGCAAATTTCACGTAAAGTGCATATTCACTTAGGCATTTAGTAAAACCATGTTCTTGGAAATACTTGTCAATTCTAGTATTCCAAGCACGTGGTGCCTGCTTTAGACCATATAAGGCCTTCTTCAACATTAGCACTTTACCTTCTTGCCCTTTGGCAACGTATCCCTCTAGTTGCTCCACATAAACTTCTTCTTCAAGAAGTCCATTTAGAAATGCAGACTTTACATCCATTTGGTGGATTCTCCACCTATATTGAGCAGCAATAGCAATAATCATTGTAATAGTTTCTAAGCGAGCAACAGGATCAAATACCTCTTCGTAGTCGATACCATGCTTCTGCTTGTAACCTTTTGCCACAAGTCTTGCCTTGTACTTTTCCACTTCGCCTTTGGCGTTTTTCTTGGTCTTGTATACCCACTTGACTCCAATAGCCTTTTGGCTTTTCGGAAGGGTCGTCAACTCCCACGTATCATTCTTCACTATTGACTTTATCTCCTCGTCCATGGCTTGTCTCCATTTCTTGCTTTTCATAGCCTCCTCAAAAACTAAAGGTTCACAATCAACGTATAAACAAGTAAGGGGTATTTCGTCAGTTACCTCGTAGAGCTCCTGCAAACTTCTTGTCTTCGGTTCTCCTTCACTTGAACTTGAAGGTGATTCTTGGGTTGGAGTTAGACTTTGAGGTTGTTGGACTTCTTTACTTGATTCACCCGTCTCTTCTTCATCAGTCATAGGAAGAAAGTCATACCTTTCATTTTCCTTGATGCTCCAATCCCATGTCTCTTCTTCATCGAAATCCACGTCTCTACTCACTACCACCTTCCTTGTGATTGGATTATAGAGCTTATAACCTTTCGACTGCTTGTCGTAGCCAACAAACACATGCTTCTCACTTCTATCATCAAGCTTTAATCGCCTTTGGCTGGGAACGTGGACATATGCTATGCTTCCGAATACCCTTAGGTGAGAGACGGTAGGCTTCATCCCATTCCATGCTTCTTGTGGAGTCTTGTTATCTAAACTCTTTGACGGACACCGGTTCAATAGATATACTGCACAATCAACCGCCTCGGCCCAAAACTCCTTTGGCATCTTCTTACTTTTCAACATGCTTCGGACCATATTGAGAATGGTTCTATTCTTTCTCTCAACCACTCCATTTTGTTGTGGGGAGTAAAGAGCCGTTAGAAATCTCCGGATCCCATTATCCTCACAAAATTTGCTAAATTATTTTGATAAAAATTCTCCACCTCTATCGGATCTCATTGATTTAATTTTTAAGCCTTTCTCTTTTTCAACCATAGTTTTAAATGTTTTAAAAGTTTCAAAAGCTTGGGATTTTTCTTTTAGAAAATATACCAAAGTTTTTTCTTGAAAAGTCATCAATAAAGAGCATAAAATAAAGATTCTTACTATAAGAGGGTGGAGTAATGGGACCACACAAATCCGTGTGAATTAGATGTAAAGGCTCCTTAGCTCTTGATGTCGCTTCTTTCAGGAACGAACTCCTAGCATGCTTCCCAAGAAGGCATCCTTCACACAGTTGATTGGGATGATCAATTTGATCTAACCCTTTCACCATTCCCTTTGAGGATAATAACTTTAAGTCACCAAAGTTTAAGTGCCCGTATCTCATGTGCCAAAGCTACGAATGATCCTTCAAACAACTCTTTAAGCACTTAGCTTCATCATGTTGAATGTTTAGAAGGAACATTCGGTTTTTGGTCATAGGCACTTTTGCTATGAGCTTTCCTTCGGGATTCCTTATTGTAGCACTACGATCCTTGAAATGAATATCGTAATTTTTCTCTAAAAGTTGTCCCACGCTTAAAATATTAGTTTTAAGATTGGGCACATTGTATACGTCCGAAATATATTGGTGACTTCCATCTTTAGCTCGGATAAGTATATTACCTTTTCCTTTCACCGGTGCCTTTGATTCGTCTCCAAAGGTGACGTTACCTTTACTTTTCTCCATCTCCACGAACAAGTCTTCTTCACCCGTCATATGGTTACTTGCAGCGGAATCTATATTCCATGGCTCTATCCTCTCTTCTTGTTCGTCATGTCTTGCCATTAGCAAGGTAAGCTCATCTCCGTCCTCTACCTCCACAAGATTAGCTTTTTCTTCCACTTGTCTTGAGCTAGTACACTCATTGGCATAATGACCATATTTACGACAATTGTAACATTGTGTTTGGGGCTTACCTCTTCTTTGAGATTGAAAGCCTCTCCCACGACCTCTTCGATATGAAGACCATAGGTTTTCATCTTCTTTGTTGACATCTTCTCTTCCTCTTCCTCGTCCTCGACCTTGGAAACCACCACGACCTCGAAAAATACCGCATCCTCGTCCTTGCTCCTTTCCATGTAGAAAGCTCTTTTCTCTTTCTTTGAAAGAGATCTTTGAGTATAAAGCTTGCTCCAAGGGTTCTTTCCCCCTTCTTTTCTTCAACTTTTCTTCATGGGCTTGTAAAGGTCCCATGAGTTGATCAATGGTCATTGAGTCTATGTCTTTTGACTCCTCTATGGCCCCGACAATGTAATCAAAGCTTGGGGGCAAAGAACGAAGAATCTTTTCTATCACCCTTGTGTCACTCAAGCTTTCACCATTTCTCTTCATTTCATTTGAAATGGTCAAGACACGAGTGAAATAATCCGAAATGGTTTTGGATTCCTCCATTTGGAGTTTTTCCAACTCTCCTCTAAAAGTTTGAAGACGTACCTTTTTCACTTTGTCGATTCCTTTGAAAGCATTTTGAAGGATCTCCCATGCTTCCTTGGAAGTAGTTGCATTTGCAACTTTTTCAAACATCGCATCATCAAGACATTGATAGATGAGTGTAAGAGCACTTTGATCATTCTTTCTTGCCTTTTGCAACTCCACCCTTTGGGCGGCATTCATGGAACTTTCATCATCTACTTTCTCAACACCTTTCTCTACTATCTCCCATACATCATGTGAACCTAATAACGCCTTCATTCGAATGCACCAACTACCATAGTTGTCTTTGGTAAGACGAGGAAATTGGAACAAGTTCATCATGCTTGACATCGTGATCTTCTAGCTCTGATACCAATTTGTTAGAAACTCGAAGGCCTTTTAGGCTTATATTTGATGAAGAGGTTGTAAGTGAAATTTAGGAAGAGAGGAATATTATTGATTGCTTAAGCTTTGCTTCATTTGCTTCATCCTTACATACGCATCACCATAACACCTATTTATACTACTCCATGGAATGTTCTAGAGATGAGATATTTCCATGGATATTCTACTACGATCTAGATACTTCCTACATCATCTTGATCATTCCTAATACATCATCATCCTTATCCTAATTCTAGATAATTCCTACTAGATAAGTTTATCTAGATATTTCTAATACAACATTAAAGATATTTCACATGGATATTATCTATGAGGATTCTATGTGTTTCTAGAAGCTTCTTTATCATGGGCTCGGGCTTTCATTGATAGTGCAATCTTTATTGGACTAAATCAAGTTTACGATCCAACAGGAAGTCCTATACAAACCGAAATACCCTTCGGGGGACGTTCAACCCAATCATTACGTTGAAGAAAAAAATATAATTAGAATCGACTCATTTGCTGTTACACCGGATAAAATCTGAACTTCTAGAAAAATGAAACGATTTTAAGAAAACTCACTGTTTGGGGAAGGCTAGATCTGTTGGAAAATATGGTCAATATTTAGGTTTGAATGACAATTGATGGTCATCAAATATACTAATGGGGCTTTAGAGCAAGATTAATGTATGGTCATATGTAACGACCAATTTAATTCTATGTTCATGAGCCATTAGTAGGATTGATTATGAGAGTTAATTGGACCGTTTTCTTTCATCCTCCTCACTTATATATTGAGAGCTCTTCTCCTAATTTATTACACCAGAAAATACAAAAAATCATGACTCCTCTCCATTTGTGTTACCATTCATATTTCTTGTGTATCCGATTCGTAATAGAGGGAAGGCATGGTTTTGGTTCGCCTTGATAACCCGTTTGTGCTAACGGAGTTATCCGTTGTTGTTGTATCCTGGGAGATAGACGTTCATGATTCTCAAGCACCGTGGAGAGGACGAATCTGTCTTAAGGAAACTGTGAGCATCACAGGCCTCAACATTTTTCTTATTTGTGTTCTTTGAGTCTATACACGCAAAAGGTTTACGGTATTATTCTCTACACTTTTATGTTTTCATGTTACGATTTTATCGAATGTAATATGAAGGAAAAATAATTCCGTGTAACCATTCATGTTAATTTCCTAAGATTGTACCAAAATATATACAATAATACCGTAACATTAAACAATGTGGGAATAATACACTTTTATGTTTTAAGATTGTAGGAAAAATAATACCGTTTATAAGGAATTCAAATTTATAATGATACGAAGAGAATAACAATGCAATTACAATAAATCTGATAAGTACCTGGGCAAAAGATTATATAGGAAGAATAAACCAATAAGACCGAGTCTCGTGTTGAACACGATTCCCTTAAAACAATTCCGTGTACGACAACACGATTGTTTCCCAGGGTACAACGGCCGGAGCAGGAGTACTGCCGGAGTTGACCAATTGCCTGAAACGTTGCTGGAATGCTTGTGAGTATATTGGGAGAGAAGATAATAAGCTGTGGAATTTTGTCCTGTTGGAACAAAAGAAATACCTATTACTTATACTTCAATTCAAAACCACTATACAGTAATAGCCATTAAAAAAATCTTAATGACTATTAAAAAGTGCAGTAACCATACTTATAACAGATACATTAAATCTGTTGTTACTACTTGTGGTTTGTAACTGATTAAACATGGGTCAAAATTCGGATATGATTTTGAGCAAAAACGATATCCACCCATGTCCACAGCAACACATGGGTCATTGTCTTTAGCCAAGTCAATTTTACTATGGCCTCAGTGCTTCTGCTTATAAACCCACATAAAGTTTGTTCATCCACCAATGTGGGACAAACCTCAACATTTTCTTTCTTTATTTTCCATTTTCAACACCCAACTTAGAGACTCGATATCTCATTCACACTAACTTAATTTTGGACATATAACGGCTCGCTACGAAGCACTCACAAAGGACATGTAACCATATAATGCCTTAATCAAAATAACTATATTTATTAATAGTTATCTATGTCCAAAGTTAGTGAAAACTCGTTTTTTTTTTCACTAATATATTTCCAACAATCCCCCACATGAATGAAGATCGAGTAAAAACTCACAAACTTTCAATAAAATTTCAGCAGTTGAGTCTTGCATAGGATAGGTAGGTGTTACCCTTTGAACCTTCCCTTGTGAAATATACTTAGCCTCCTAGCTGCCAGTAGAACGCGATGTCTTTGAACTGATCTGCTGTTTGTGTAGACAACAATATATGTTCACACAGGACTCTTCCTGACACTGTCAACTCCTCATAGTCGTGTTCGTTATGGTCATGAACACTAGCCTGGTTCTGCAAGAGCTCTTAGGAAATGCGCCCCCACATTTCCCTTCGAAGCGACCCCACTTCTCTCTCACATAGGTGATTTCTCATTAAATCATTAAAAGCTCTAGGCTTAACCTCGTATGTCACTGACAGGAATGGACCAGGATGTTTATTAATACCCTCATGTGTTTTGGGAGGTTAACCCCCCACAGTGACTCCCCCACAGTTTATACAAGTAGGTTGTCCTATTGAACCCAGATCTTGGGATCTCCAGTCAGCTGGGTTAGGTTTTCCTTCGTATAAACTCATTCATTAACGGGCTTTAGTCCCATTCCTTTTGACGACTTATTAACTAACTCCCTGCTTAAGCCTTTCGTAAGCGGATCCGCTATGTTATCCTTTGATTTCACATAATCAATAGTGATAACTCCTGTAGAGAGTAGTTGTCGTATAGTATTGTGTCTACGTCTAATATGTCTTGACTTACCGTTATACATTATGCTATGAGCTCTGCCAATCGCCGATTGACTATCACAATGTATACATATGGCCGTTACCGGCTTAGGCCACCTTGGTATGTCCTCTACAAATTGACGTAACCATTCTGCCTCTTCGGCACATTTATCTAAGGCGATAAATTCTGACTCCATTGTGGATCTGGAAATAACCGTCTGTTTGGAAGATTTCCATGATACGGCTCCACCTCCAAGTGTGAATACATATCCACTTGTTGATCTAGAGTCTTTTATATCAGATATCCAGTTTGCATCACTGTATCCTTCGATAACAGCCGGATATCTAGTATAATGCAATCCATATTCTCGAGTGTACCTTATGTACCCCAGAACCCTTGTTATACTTTCCCAGTGTTGGTAACCTGGGTTGTTCGTATACCTACTTAGCCTACTCACAGCGTATGCTAAGTCGGGTCTCGTACAATTCATTAGATACATCAAACTACCAATAATGCTTGAGTATCCCACCTGGTTAACTCCTTGACCTCTGTTTTTAGATAGATGTTTAGTCGTATCAATAGGAGTCCTCGCAATGTTGGAGTCATCTGGATTATATTTCTCAAGAATTTTATCCACAAAGTGTGTTTGACTCAACATAAGTCCATTTTGGGTTCGTATGATTTTGATTCCAAGTATCACATCTGCCAAACCCATGTCTTTCATGTCAAACCTTGATTTCAACATGTCTTTAGTAGATCGTATCATCTTATCGTTGCTTCCAACGATTAGCATATCGTCTACATATAGACATAAGATGACATATCCATTTTTTGTGTCTTTTACGTAGACACACTTGTCACATTCATTAATTTTGAATCCACATTCGATCATGACGTAGTCAAACTTTTGATGCCACTGCTTAGGAGCTTGTTTCAATCCATACAGTGACTTGACAAGTTTACATACTTTTCCCTCTTGTCCCGGGGCAGTGAATCCCTCAGGTTGTTCCATGTAAATCTCTTCATCTAAATCTCCATTTAGAAAAGCAGTTTTTACATCCATTTGATGAACTTCCAGATTTCTTATGGCTGCAATAGCAAGTACCATCCTTATGGATGTTATTCGCGTTACGGGCGAATAAGTGTCAAAGTAGTCCAGACCTTCTCGTTGTCTGTGACCTTTGATCACCAATCTTGCTTTGTACTTATCTATGGTGCCATTAGCTTTCATCTTCTTCTTGAAGATCCATCGATAGCCTAATGTTTTGCAACCCGGAGGTAGATCTACAACCTCCCATGTATGGTTATGCAAGATAGAATCTATCTCACTCTTAATGGCTTCTTTCCATTGAGGCCCTTCTGAGGACGTAACTGCCTCTCGGTAAGAGTTTGGTTCACTTTCTACCATAAAAGAAACATAATCGGGTCCAAACGATTTCTCGATTCTTGGCCTTTTGCTTCTTCTAGGTTCAACATCTTCTTCCTCAGATTGATGTTGTCTCTCATCGTGAACGATGTTATCATTTCGTTGTCTCTTTTGGTGGACAACTACGTCATCTCGTCTAGATGACCTTTCATTCTCCTTGGTCAAACAAGGGAACACGGTTTCAAAGAATGAAGCATTCCTTGATTCCATTATCGTATTCTTGTGTATCTCGGGATTTTTTGACTCGTGCACAAGGAATCGATAAGCACTACTATTATGAGCATACCCAATGAATACACAATCAACGGTTTTGGGTCCTATCTTTTGAGCTTTAGGTGCCGGAATTGCCACTTTAGCTAGGCACCCCCACACTCGTAAGTATTTATAAGATGGTTTTCGTCATAGCTCATAGGGGGTCTCTTCTTTTTCCTTACGAGGTATCTTATTCAAAAGATAAGTAGCCGATACAATGGCTTCCCCCCACATGTTCTGATTTAAACCAGAACTTATTAACATGGCATTTGCCATTTCTTTCAAGGTACGATTTTTTCTTTTAGCAATCCCATTCTGCTGAGGTGAATAGGGTGCGGTGAACTCATGTCTAATTCCATGTTGTGAACAAAATTCAGCAAATGGAGATACATATTCACCTCCCCTATCACTCCTTACTACCTCGATCTTTTTATTTAGTTGATTCTCAACTTCATTCTTGTATAGAATGAACTTATCTATTGCTTCATCTTTACTTTTAAGTAAATACACATAGCAATATTTCGTACTATCATCAATGAAAGTAATGAAGTACTTATTATCTCCTCTTGTTGGCACCGATTTTAAATCACACACATCTGTGTGAATTAGATCAAGAGGGTCGGTTTTTCTTTCAACCGAGTGAAAGGACGATCTTGTCATTTTCGCTTCAACACAAGTTTCGCACTTGTGATTTGAGTCAATATGGAATGTAGGTATACATTTTAATTTTATTAAACGACGGATGGAATTATAATTGACATGACCAAGTCGGCCATGCCACACATTCGAAGTCTCAACTACACAAGTTGAATTAGTGTTCATTTTAGAAAGATTGTTTTCCTTAACAATCAAATCCAACTTGAACATTCCATCACGGGCGTAGCCCGTACCTACAACCATTTTATTCTTGGTTAACTCAAATGTGTTATACTCAAATGCAAGACAAAACCCATACTTGTTGAGCAACCACCCGGACACAAGATTCTTTCGAATCTCCGGAACGTACAAAACGTTTTTGAGTTTTAACTCTTTTCCGGATGTCCATTTCAAAATCACATCACCCTCACCTTTATTGTCAGCGGTGATGGAGTTTCCCATGAAAATTTTTCCACCATTGTTAACCTCTTTAAACGAACTAAAGAGACTCTTGTTTAAGCATACATGACGGGTGGCACTTGTGTCAATCCACCACTCGTTTGTGTTTGAACCTGCTTGGTTTACTTTTGAAATCATTGCAACGAAATCATGAACCATTCTGAAACTTTCACACAGAAAATTTGACAGTAGGTTGTAACTCGAGGTTGTACACAAAGTGATTTGTTTCTTGCACAAATAAGTTATCAGGAAACACACTCCTCTTTAATAACTTATGCGCTCTCTGCACCAATATTTCAGCCACAAAGTCCCAACTTTTTTTTTAAACTTATAACGCACCTAACAAATGCAGAAAATTAAATTCTAAAAAAAATATAAGGTTTGGGGCTGATTGGACAAGCCTTTTAATGGGTTGTTAGGACAGCAACTATATGCAGAAAAGTCATTCAAAAAATTCTGATTTAGAGCTGTTTGGACAAGCCTTTTAATGGGCTTTTTGGACAGCAACTTAGTGCCGAAAATAAGTGATAAAACTGGTTAAGGGGCTGTTTGGACAGGACCTTTTAAAGGGGTTGTTTGGACAGCAGTTAAGTGCAGAAATATGGGTCTAAAATTCTGGTTTGGGACAGTATTGGCACACCTTGTTACAAGCTGTTGGACAGGAATAATGTGTATAAAATATGTTCTAAAAAACCTGTGAAGGGGCTCTTTGGATAAGAGAGATAACAAAGCTATAATCTCGACAAGTTTATAACATACAATACAATATATAAAATCTGAGCAAATATTTAAATTTAAAACTGAATGGAGAGAAAAAAAAAATAACTATAAATGAGTCCAAACACAAGTTATCCTGAAATTAACTGGATTATAACAAATTAATCAAAATCCTTTCCTTATCAAACGGTTACACGGAATTGTTTAAAGATTGTAGGAAATTTGAGGTTACACGGAATTATTTAATGTTAGTGTCATTGTTGGAAAATATGGTCAAAGTGTTGAATGACAATTGATGGTGTCATCAAACATACTAATGGGAATTTAGGATAAAATTAATTTATGGTTTTATTTGAATTCATGAGCCATTAGTGTGATTAATAATGTGACCGTTTTTCTTATTCTTCCCTCATATAAATGAGAGCTTTTCTCATTTGTCTTCACAGACTAAGAAATAATAACTCACTCCTCTCCTTTGTTCACCATTAGTCTTGACCTTGTGTGTATCCGTTCGTAATAGAGGGAAGGCACGATTTTGGTTCGCCTTGATAACTCGTTTGTGCTAACGGGGTTATCCGTTGTTGTTGTATCCTGGGAGATAGACGTTCACGATTCTCAAGCACCGTGGAGAGGACGAATCTGTCTTAAGGAAACTGTGAGCATCACAGGCCTCAACATTTTCCTTACTTGTGTTTTTGTGTCTCAACAATTCAAAGATTTACGGTATCATTTCTCTACACTTTTATATTTTATGTTATGGTTTATTTGTCTCTAATAGCAATACACTCTATATATACTACAATCTTAAGACAGATTAATTTGCTACTAGAGGCGACACTTAATTGGAAAATGAATGAAACACAATTACTTGGAAAATTATGATATCGTTTCATGCTTGAAAAGTTAGGATATTGTTTCATCGAGAAAAAATAAATGAATAAATAAACTAACGATTCGAAAACATTTTAATATTGTTTTGCTGAAATAATTTGTTGTTATAAAAGGTTGCTTTACTCAATGGAAGAAGCAATGATAGAGACCTTAAGAAATATTTTGATGAAAATTTGGTTGTCATGTCATTTTTTGTTTCTTAGTCAAACTATCAGTTAAGATTCACAGGCATCAAGTAATTAGTAACTTGCATGTGACCTATTATGTGGTGAATAACATAACGGATGGATATTTATCTTCTAAAACGGAAAGAAAAAATAATAATCTATTAATGTGTGTAAAGTTTTCATGTTACAGCCTTGTTTAGTAGAAGTTGTGATTTCTTTATATGGATTATTGAAATTAATGTTGATGAATTTTATTCCATATTTAACAAATTACATATGAGTATTGGGATGTGTGATTGGCCTGCTTGGCAAGATTAATTTCTTCAAAAGCATGCAATTTTAAGAGCATATATTTATGTGATCTCAAAGGAAATATGAGAATTATATTTTGTTGCTAAATATAAATATGTGACCCATGTAACTGATGGACCTACCAAGTATAAGTGATCACATAATTTGTTCTTATTTGTGTAAAAGAAAAATGTTTTGAAGCTGTTGAGATGCGAGCTATTTATTTTACAGTTGTAAAGTTTGTATTGAAAGTTTTTTGTAATCTTATTTAAGCATAAATCTCAAGGTGGTTGTAATATTTGTTTCTGAAAGGTTTTTGATATATTATATTATGATACAACAATAGTGTTTGAAGCATAAGCATGTTGTTTAAAATTGTGTTGTGGTACTCGTTTGAGTAACTAGTATTTGTTTCATGACATGATATTGGGTATAAACTTATTCATCTCGAATGCGTTTTTTGTGTTACTTGGACTCCAAAGTAAACTCATTCATATGGAATGCGTTTTTGGTGTTATTTGGACTCCAAAGTACATGTTGTCATAGTGGTGTAGTCATGGGAAAATGCACCGTTCGAATGGTAAACAAATAATTTTGGAGCCAAATTTATTTGTATGTGTACCTTAAACATTAAACTTAATTTTGAGAAATTTTGAGTTTATGTAGGTGAACCGTTTGGTCACAATTTGTATTTTGGTACAACGGTTCATTTTGGACAGTTTGTTGTCCTTGTTGCAGCCTGAAAAAGAAAATATGCATTGCTTTGTATGGTAAACAAATGCATTTTGAGCCGAACAAATTTAAAAAAAAAAAAAAAAAAAAAAAAAAAAAAAAAAAAAAAAAAAAAACGCTTTAACAAAAGAATCATTTTATCGCAGTTTGTGTTTTTGTACAACAATTTGTTTCCCTCTAAGAGGTTTAGTTTTTATCGTGCCAAAAAAAAACTTGTGTTGTTTGGATGCATAAATTTGAGTTGTTTGGTACAACAAGTTCCGGTTGTTTTAATGCATAATTCTTTGATGTTTTGTGCGATGTTCAATACAATATTATTTTGTGTTATTTGGAGCAAAATATTGTGGCAAAATAGTGCATAGTTGTTTGTTGCAATGTTGTGTGATACCAGTCAACTAATTTTGCAAGACGAGAATAAACAAGTCGCTCGATTTTGTATCGAGTATTGGAAGTTTGGATGTTGCAAATGTTCTGGTGTGAATATTGTTGCAAATAATCAAACTACTTGTTATTCTAGAAAGATGAATAATCGTCAAGACTTGATATAACTCATATTGCTAAAAATCGAACGGTTTGTCATATGTAAGAAATGACTATGTGTTGAATATAACCGTGTAGGACATTGTGAAATGTCAAGAAAGAACACACATATAGATGACAACGAATTACGTTGGTTTATGTAACTAACTTGAACTATGTGATTGTCATCCAATGTGAGCTATTATCCATTCGCTAAGTTGGACATATTTTGATTGTGTAAAATGATTACACATTGATTTTATGTGATTATAATCACATAATAAATTGTAATAATCATATAATGATAAGAGATTAAATGTGATTATATATAATCACAAGTGAATTGGAATGACATGTTATAAGTGTAGGACTTACACATATAACTTATGGGATCCTCCTAAAACATGTGTAGTTTAAGGTGGTGATTTGTCTAAAAGAAGAATGTTAGTAGATGAAGCTATGAGTAATCAGAATGATGCATCTTCTGTCATACGCTTGATTCCTTGGTCTATAGCATGCTAGATTTGGAATCTGTTAATTATGATACGGAAAATAATTAACATAAGACATTCAAAAAGTTTGCATACACTAGTATGAAACTTGTGAAGTGACAAATTACTAAGGATCTTGATGTCATATCCATGTGAGAAGAAAAAAAAATCTTATAAACAAGATTAATACATTGAAAGAGAGAACCTTTCTACAAAATTCTTGAGATAAATTCCATGTGGGGGATTCCGGCCTAGCTAGAGTTCAAAAGAACATCAACAAACATGAAGTTCTTGCCTAGTTGGAATACTCAAGAATTACTTGGAGCATGATATATTTAGAGTTGAACGAAACTCAAATTTGTACAAATATATTATGTCGATAAGACAACTATTCTCAGTATGGATTATCCCTATTGACAATATGAAGTCATAGAATAACTTTGCGGATCCACTAGCGAAAAGCAAAATGTGAGAGTTAGTTAGCAAGTCGTGAAGAGGAATGTGACTAAAGCCCTTGAAAAGTTTATATGAAGGAAAACCTAACCCAGCTGACTGGAGATCCCAAGATCTGGGTTCAATAGGACAACCTACTTGTATAAACTGAGGTCACTGTGGGGGAGTAATAAACTCCACATTTATTTAAGGGAGTTAGCAAACTTCCTAGTCCATTCCTATAACAGTGACAATATGAGGTTAAGCATATGGCTTTTAATGATTAATGGAGAATCACCTATGTGGGAGAGAAGTGGGGTCGCTTCAAAGGGAATTGTAGGGGCTCAATTCCTAAGAGCTCTTGCAGAACCAGGCTAATGTTCATGACCATAACGAACATAACCATGAGAACCAAAATGTGTCAAGGAGATATTTGTGTGAATATATATTGTCGTCTACACAAACAGCGGACAGTTCAAAGACATCAAGTTCTACTGGCTGCTAGGAGGCTAAGTATATTTCACGAGGGAAGGTTCAAAGGGTAACACCTACCTATCCTATGCAAATATCAACTGCAAAACTCTATTACAACATCGAGTCGTTGATCTTTTGTTTCCCTTTATCAATTTCATTCATGTGGGGGATTGTTGGAAAATATGGTCAAAGTGTTGAATGACAATTGATGGTGTCATCAAACATACTAATGGGAATTTAGGATAAAATTAATTTATGGTTTTATTTGAATTCATGAGCCATTAGTGTGATTAATAATGTGACCGTTTTTCTTATTCTTCCCTCATATAAATGAGAGCTTTTCTCATTTGTCTTCACAGACTAAGAAATAATAACTCACTCCTCTCCTTTGTTCACCATTAGTCTTGACCTTGTGTGTATCCGTTCGTAATAGAGGGAAGGCACGATTTTGGTTCGCCTTGATAACTCGTTTGTGCTAACGGGGTTATCCGTTGTTGTTGTATCCTGGGAGATAGACGTTCACGATTCTCAAGCACCGTGGAGAGGACGAATCTGTCTTAAGGAAACTGTGAGCATCACAGGCCTCAACATTTTCCTTACTTGTGTTTTTGTGTCTCAACAATTCAAAGATTTACGGTATCATTTCTCTACACTTTTATATTTTATGTTATGGTTTATTTGTCTCTAATAGCAATACACTCTATATATACTACAAATTGTAGTATATAATAAGTGTGTTGCTATTAGAGAAAAATAAACCATAACATAAAACATAAAAGTGTAGAGAAACGATACCGTAAATCTTTGAATTGTTGAGACACAAAAACACAAGTAAGGAAAATGTTGAGGCCTGTGATGCTCACAGTTTCCTTAAGACAGATTCGTCCTCTCCACGGTGCTTGAGAATCGTGAACGTCTATCTCCCAGGATACAACAACAACGGATAACCCCGTTAGCACAAACGGGTTATCAAGTCGAACCAAAATCGTGCCTTCCCTCTATTACAAACCGGATACACACAAGGTCAAGATGAACGTTAAACAAAAATGGAGAGGAGTAATTAAGTTGTATTTCTTGGTGTGTCAAGACAAATGAGAAAAGCTATCATTTATAGGAGGGAAGAATAAGAAAAACGGTCACATTATTAATCACACTAATGGCTCATGAATTCAAATAAAACCATAAATTAATTTTATCCTAAATTCCCATTAGTATGTTTGATGACACCATCAATTGTCATTCAACACTTTGACCATATATTCCAACAATCCCCACATGAATGAAATTGATAACGGGAAACAAATTTCAACGACTCAAAGTTGTAATAGAGTTTTGCAGTTGATATTTGCATAGGATAGGTAGGTGTTACCCTTTGAACCTTCCCTCGTGAAATATACTTAGCCTCCTAGCAGCCAGTAGAACTTGATGTCTTTGAACTGCCCGCTGTTTGTGGAGACGACAATATATATTCACACAAATATCTCCTTGACACATTTTGGTTCTCATAGTTATGTTCGTTATGGTCATGAACATTAGTCTGGTTCTGCGAGAGCTGTTAAGAATTTTGCCCCCACAATTCCCTTAGAAGCGACCCCACTTCTCTCTCACATAGGTGATTCTTGATTAATCATTAAAAGCCATATGCTTAACCTCATATTATCACTGTTATAGGAATGAACTAGGAAGTTTGCTAACTTGCTTAAATAAATGTGGAGTTTATTACTCCCCCACAGTGACCTCAGTTTATACAAGTAGGTTGTCCTATTGAACCCAGATCTTGGGATCTCCAGTCAGCTGGGTTAGGTTTTCCTTCATATAAACTTTCCAAGGGCTTTTGTCACATTCCTCTTCACGACTTGCTAACTAACTCTCACATTTAGCTTTTCGCAAGCTGATCCGCAAAGTTATTCTATGACTTTATATTGTCAATAGGGATAACCCATGCTGAGAGTAGTTGTCGTATCAACATAATATGTTTGTACAAATTTGAGTTTCGTGCAACTCTAAATATATCATGTTCTAGGTAATTCTTGAGTATTCCAACTGGGCAAGAGCTTCATGTTTGTTGACGTTCTTTTAAACTCTAGCTAGGCCGTAATCCCCCACATTGAATTTATCTCAAGAATTTTGTAGAAAGGTTCTCTCTTTCAATGTATTAATCTTATTTATAAGATTTTTTGTTTTCACATGGATATGGCATCAAGATCCTTAGTAATTTGTCACTTCACAAGTTTCATACTAGTGTATGCAAACTTTTGAATGTCTTATGTTAATTATTTTCCGTATCATAATTAACAGATTCCAAATCTAGCATGCTATAGAACAAGGAATCAAGCGTATGACAGAAGATGCATCATTCTGATTACTCATAGCTTCATCTACTAACATTCTTCTTTTAGACAAATCACCACCTTAAACCACACATGTTTTAGGAGGATCCCATAAGTTATATGTGTAAGTCCTACACTTATAACATGCCATTCCAATTCACTTGTGATTATATATAATCACATTTAATCTCTTATCATTATATGATTATCACAATTTATTATGTGATTATAATCACATAAAATCAATGTGTAATCATTTTACACAATCAAAATATGTCCAACTTGGCGAATGGACAATAGCTTACACTGGAGGACAATCACACCGTTCAAGTTAGTTACATAAACCAACGCAATTCGTTGTCATCTATATATGTGTTCTTTCTTGACATTTCACAATGTCCTACACGGTTCTATTCAACACATAGTCATTTCTTACATGTGACAATATGAGTTATAGCAACTCTTGACGATTATTCATCTTTCTAGAATAACAAGTAGTTTGATTATTCGCAACAATATTCACAACAGAATATTTGAAACGTCCAAACTTACGATACTCTATACAAAATCAAGTGACTTGTTTATTCTCATGTCACAAAATAGTTGCATATTGCTAAACAACACCGCACCCAACAACCTTAAATAGGCACTACTTTGCCACAATATTTTGCACCAAATAAAACAAACAATTTTGTGTTGAACATCGCACAAAACATCGCAATAATTTTGTACAAAACAACCGGATGATATTGTACCAAACAACTCAAATGTATGCACCCAAACACCTCAAATTTCAAAATAAGAAAAACAAATCCGCTTAAAAAAATAGTTCTAAAAAACAAACAACAATCAAATGATTATTCTGATTAAGTGCCTTTTTTTTCTTTTTTTTTTCACGAAAAGGCGCAAAACTCATTTATTTATTATGCAAACAACCTTTTTTCTTTTCGCGACTATGCACTTGTGACAATAAAGCTTGTCCAAAAAGAAATGTTGTACCAAAATACAAGTTGTGAAAAAAAAAATCCATCCGTTTAACATACTTGAATTAATTTGGTAAAAAAAAAAACTATGAGAACAACACATGTTCTCGCGACAACGCTGCTGTGACATCAAGTATTTTGGAGTCCAAATAACACCAAAAATCACACTCAACAAGAATGAGTTTAATCCCATTATCAATATCATGAAATGAATACTAGTTGCACAAACTAGTACTACAACAGTATTTCATCAAGTGAACACCTCATTGTTTTCAAATACCATTTAAGAAGAAATTAACTATGCATGAAAACCGTTATTCAAGCAATCATTCACATTTAATATATTTATACATATATTAATGATATTAAATATGCATATAAGATAATAAAGTTTCAAGTTATATCTTAACTTTTGCATTAAAGCATTAACCTGTATCGTTACTAAATATGAACCATATCAATGGTTGTTTCAATTTAAATATCTTATGTCCATTTATGAATTAGAATACTTCCATATTTCATATATTTTCAAATATACAAAACCGTCCAAAACATTTCACTGCCAATTACTAACATGTAATTTGGTAATCATTATAATCATTTGAAAACAAAGATATTTATTAGATATCATGAGTACCCAAAATCAATTGGTTCCTTCACCGTAACCCATTTCCATGTAATCGTTAACTGATAATCATCAATATTATTACATGTAATAAACTTAAAGATTAAAAAACTCCATTAAGCAAATGAAACACACCTCATTATTATATATCTTATATCTTTCCTCCTAATTTACAATAAAACCAATTGCATGAGTTTGATTTAAGCAATGTGGGAATAATGCCGTAACATTAAACAATTCCCAGCTGTATTTTGGTACAACATTAAATAATTTGGTGCAAAATTATTAAGCATCGATTATGTGATATAGAGTGTATTGCTATTAGAGACAAATAAACCATAACATAAAATATAAAAGTGTAGAGAAATGATACCGTAAATCTTTGAATTGTTGAGACACAAAAACACAAGTAAGGAAAATGTTGAGGCCTGTGATGCTCACAGTTTCCTTAAGACAGATTCGTCCTCTCCACGGTGCTTGAGAATCGTGAACGTCTATCTCCCAGGATACAACAACAACGGATAACCCCGTTAGCAAATAAACTATAACAGGAAAACATAAAAGTGTAGAGAATGATACCGTAAACCTTTTGCGTGTATAGACTCAAAGAACACAAATAAGGAAAATGTTGAGGCCTGTGATGCTCACAGTTTCCTTAAGACAGATTCGTCCTCTCCACGGTGCTTGAGAATCGTGAACGTCTATCTCCCAGGATACAACAACAACGGATAACCTCGTTAGCACAAACGAGTTATCAAGGCGAACCAATATGTGTCTTCCCTCTATTACGAACCGATACAAAATGAATCAACATTGAGATCAACAACAAAAGGAGAGGAATTAGTCATGTGTTTTTGGGTGTGTTGAAAGATGAAAGAAGAGTACACAATTTATAGGGAATAAAGATGAAGGAAAATAGTCACATTAATTACCAAAATTAATCTTACTAATATCTCATGAATTAAAATTAATCATACATTAATTTTATTTTTTAATTCACATTAGTATGTTTGATGACACCATCAATTGTCATTCAACACTTTGACCATATATTCCAACAATCCCCACATGAATGAAATTGATAACGGGAAACATGAATTAAAAACCATGCTATTGAGATAATAAGCTGTGAAATTAAATAAGCACACTAATGGCTCATGAACAAAAATTAAATTCAGTCGTTACATTGACCATATATTAGTGAAAATAATTTTGAATAATACCCGGTCTCAGACATCGATTGTAGTATATTACGTGTATTGCTATAAGAGACAAATAAATCGTAACATGAAAACATAAAAGTGTAGAGAATAATACCGTAAACCTTTTGCGTGTATAGACTCAAAGAACACAAATAAGAAAAATGTTGAGGCCTGTGATGCTCACAGTTTCCTTAAGACAGATTCGTCCTCTCCACGGTGCTTGAGAATCATGAACGTCTATCTCCCAGGATACAACAACAACGGATAACTCCGTTAGCACAAACGGGTTATCAAGGCGAACCAAAACCATGCCTTCCCTCTATTACGAATCGGATACACAAGAAATATGAATGGTAACACAAATGGAGAGGAGTCATGATTTTTTGTATTTTCTGGTGTAATAAATTGGGAGAAGAGCTCTCAATATATAAGTGAGGAGGATGAAAGAAAACGGTCCAATTAACTCTCATAATCAATCCTACTAATGGCTCATGAACATAGAATTAAATTGGTCGTTACATATGACCATACATTAATCTTGCTCTAAAGCCCCATTAGTATATTTGATGACCATCAATTGTCATTCAAACCTAAATATTGACCATATTTTCCAACAATCCCCCACATGAATGAAATTGATAACGGGAAACAAATTTCAACGACTCGATGTTGTAATAGAGTTTTGCAGTTGATATTTGCATAGGATAGGTAGGTGTTACCCTTTGAACCTTCCCTCGTGAAATATACTTAGCCTCCTAGCAGCCAGTAGAACTTGATGTCTTTGAACTGCCCGCTGTTTGTAGAGACGACAATATATATTCACACAAATATCTCCTTGACACATTTTGGTTCTCATAGTTATGTTCGTTATGGTCATGAACATTAGCCTGGTTCTGCGAGAGCTGTTAAGAATTGCGCCCCCACAATTCCCTTAGAAGCGACCCCACTTCTCTCTCACAAAGGTGATTCTCGATTAATCATTAAAAGCCATATGCTTAACCTCATATTGTCACTGTTATAGGAATGGACTAGGAAGTTTACTAACTCCCTTAAATAAATGTGGAGTTTATTACTCCCCCACAGTGACCTCAGTTTATACAAGTAGGTTGTCTTATTGAACCCAGATCTTGGGATCTCCAGTCAGCTGGGTTAGGTTTTCCTTCATATAAACTTTTCAAGTGCTTTAGTCACATTCCTTCTCACGACTTGCTAACTAACTCTCACATTTAGCTTTTGACAAGCGGATCCGCAAAGTTATTCTATGACTTCATATTGTCAATAGGGATAACCCATGATGAGAGTAGTTGTCGTATCGTCATAATATGTTTGTACAAATTTGAGTTTCGTGCAACTCTAAATATATCATGCTCTAGGTAATTCTTGAGTATTCCAACTAGGCAAGAACTTCATGTCTGTTGACGTTCTTTTGAACTCTAGCTAGGCCGGAATCCCCCACATGGAATTTATCTCAAGAATTTTGTAGAAAGGTTCTCTCTTTCAATGTATTAATCTTGTTTGTAAGATTTTTTTTTCTCACATGACATCAAGATCCTTAGTAATTTGTCACTTCACAAGTTTCATACTAGTGTATGCAAACTTTTTGAATGTCTTATGTTAATTATTTTCCGTATCATAATTAACAGATTCCAAATCTAGCATGCTATAGACCAAGGAATCAAGCGTATGACAGAAGATGCATCATTCTGATTACTCATAGCTTCATTTACTAACATTCTTCTTTACAAATCACCACCTTAAACCACACATGTTTTAGGAGGATCATACAAGTTATATGTGTAAGTCCTACACTTATAACATGTCATTCCAATTCACTTGTGATTATATATAATCACAATTTATTATGTGATTATAATCACATAAAATCAATGTGTAATCATTTTACACAATCAAAATATGTCCAACTTAGCGAATGGATAATAGCTCACATTGGATGACAATCACACGGTTCAAGTTAGTTACATAAACCAACGTAATTTGTTGTCATCTATATGTGTGTTCTTTCTTGACATTTCACAATGTCCTACACGGTTATATTCAACACATAGTCATTTCTTACATATGACAAACCGTTCGGTTATTAGCAATATGAGTTATAACAAGCCTTGACGATTTTTCATCTTTCTAGAATAACAAGTAGTTTGATTATTCGCAACAATATTCACAACAGAATATTTGAAACATCCAAACTTCCAATACTCGATACATAATCGAGCGACTTGTTTATTCTCATGTTACAAAATTAGTTGCACAAAACTGCACCAAACAACTATTTTTTAAATAGGCACTACTTTGCCACAATATTTTGCACCAAATGAAACAAACAATTTTGCGTTGAACATCGCACAAAACATAACATAAGTATGCATTCAAACAACCAAAAATTGTTGTACCAAACAACTCAAATTTATGCATCCAAACAACACACATTACACCCAAAAAAAAAATAATAAACCGCTTAGAGAAAGAACAATTGTACTAAAATACAAATTGCGATCAAAACATTATTCCGTTTAAAATCTTTTTTTTTTTTTTTTTTTTTTTTTTTTTTTTTTTTTTTTTAAATCAAGTTTAAGATGTCAACTAATCACCGGAAAAAAATATATATTCGGTACAAAAATCATTTGTTAACTATGCAAAAGACGCACATTTTCACGACTTTGCGGTTGTGACAACAAACGTGTCCAAACTGAACTAATTTGTCAAAATAAAATGCGACCAAACAGTTCATCCGTTTAAGCTACATAAATGAAGTTTAATGCCTTAGCCACACACAATAAAGGAAATTTGGGTACGAAACTCCTCCGTTTACTATGAGAACAACACATGTTCTAGCGACAATGCAGTTGTGACAATAAGTATTTTGGAGTTCAAATAACACCAAAAACCGCATTCTACAAGAACTCGTTTAATACCAATATCCATGTCATTAAACGAACACTAGTTACACAAACTAGTATCATGACAAGATTTCGGACAACATGCTTCAAACATTATTTTATCATCCCAAACTAATGTTTTTTTCCAAAACATTAAAAACCCGGTTGATTTTTTTTTTGAACAAAAAAAACCCGGTTGATTAATGATTAAAGAAACGCATCTCGTTCTTGTGTTGCAAATTAAACGAAAACAAACAAATTATATAATGATTATCAAAGCACATTTGTGGATGTGAGAAATCTTATAAAATCATTACAACCGTGTATAATATTTTTATCCCCAACAGTTCACAATAATTTATTGACAATCAATGTCAATACAATTGAATTCCATTAAAAAGGAAATTTACTACATAGGGAATCCGTTTAATTTGGTTTTCTTTATTATTTCCTCCATCAAACAACTTCCTCTAATCATATTCAGTCCAATGTAAGTCACTGTCTTAAACAAAATAATATGGTGTAATCTAGTATCATATTTTGTCTAACCAAAATATTGAGTCCACGTTTACTTTTACCAAATTAACTAGCTTGGACCAATACTACATGTTAAAAGAACCTTTAAATATAACCTCTTCTAATTATTCCATTTGGTATTATCATTTCTTCTAAACCAATATCATTATAGACAAGTAAAAGAAAATACAACAAACATATTGATACTGCAAACTATAGCCTCGTTCAGAAAGTAGCACTACATGTTCAACGGTAATAATTTTCTCTTGTATCTAACAAATTGAAATGACAAGGCTGGTTTAGATCCCTCAAAATTATCAAAAGTCCATAATGTTCCACAACAAAATTACTCATGTGAGTAATCATAAGCATTATAAATAACTTTTATGTTACTAGTAAAGTGAAGCATTTTAGTCTCGGTACCGAACAACATGACGATATAAAACATTTTTTTTTTCCCGATACATTTCGTTTTATTTTCAATTATTCTAACCGTCCAAAAATTCCGCATCAATATTCACATGTAATTGTTATAGCTACATCAACAGTAACATAATCAAACCAAACAGTTTTAGTTTTCTTTGAACAAAACACTATTAATATAATAGTTTCAAGAGTCAAGGTTCGTTTTGTTGTTTCTAGCATGCACAAACTCTCTTCAATAGCAACATAAAAAATCTGTCTTAAGATTGTAGTATATTACGTGTATTGCTATAAAAGACAAATAAATCGTAACATGAAAACATAAAAGTGTAGAGAATAATACCGTAAACCTTTTGCGTGTATAGACTCAAAGAACACAAATAAGAAAAATGTTGAGGCCTGTGATGCTCACAGTTTCCTTAAGACAGATTCGTCCTCTCCACGGTGCTTGAGAATCATGAACGTCTATCTCCCAGGATACAACAACAACGGATAACTCCGTTCGCACAAACGGGTTATCAAGGCGAACCAAAACCATGCCTTCCCTCTATTACGAATCGGATACACAAGAAATATGAATGGTAACACAAATGGAGAGGAGTCATGATTTTTTGTATTTTCTGGTGTAATAAATTGGGAGAAGAGCTCTCAATATATAAGTGAGGAGGATGAAAGAAAACGGTCCAATTAACTCTCATAATCAATCCTACTAATGGCTCATGAACATAGAATTAAATTGGTCGTTACATATGACCATACATTAATCTTGCTCTAAAGCCCCATTAGTATATTTGATGACCATCAATTGTCATTCAAACCTAAATATTGACCATATTTTCCAACAAGATCTTCTCCCTCGAGAATGTGTACAGTTAGCCTATTTTGGGTGTTAGCGGGCATTCATAACTATTCCCACGATGACTAGTTACCATTCCTCTAAACCGGTCAACTAGTTTCATCTAGAATATATTCAACAAAAAAATGTTTATTACTAAAAATAGGATATCGGATAATAGAAGCAGATAATTTTAATGTTGTACTTATAATACCTCTTCGGGTGCTCTAGAATAGGCGACTTGGCTTCTTCCTGTAACTATGTGCATTAGTAAAATGCCATAACTATATATGCACATCACTGAACTCGCTTAGTATACACGTGCTTGCATAGTCAGATGAAATGTATATGGGGATCACAACTCCGGTTTTAAAACTGTTTAAACTTACATCAGATTACATGAAGAGTGAAGTAACTTAGCTATCTTAGGTTATATTCAGTCTAAAGGGAACAACAGTTAATAAGAACCACAATATCGAACATATAAAGGCGCCTTTGGAATTTTGCATTACCTACTGCCATTTTAAGCAAATTAACAAATGACAAAACTTACAATAAAATACTTCCAATCAGGAACTTTTGTCTTCATAAAGTTATACAATCATACAAAGTAGTAACAAGTCAATAACACATTTTTTTTTAATATCTCTATGCAATTTTAGTCATTACATGATTAAAAATGAAGTTAGGGTTATCACTTACACTAATGACTTATTAGATTTCATTTAAGGACGAAAGCTAGTGATAGAAAAAGGTAGAGAGAGAGAGAGAGAGAGGTGGTGAGAGCTAAATGAAAAGTGTATTACTATGAGAAAAAACACACACACCAACACCTAGTTTCACACTCTCAAATGTGGTGCCTAGGCGTTTTAATACATAAGAAAAGCCTTTAGGCTTGTAATGGGCTTTGGTGAAGTGCAAGGGCTTGGGCTATTACAATTAGAAGGTTAGCTTATCATAACTAGACACATATTAGCTTGTCCAAATTCTTAAGTCCAACACTAAACTATTGCAATCTCTATAACAAGAGACAATGTTTCGTAGAATGACCATCGGTTTTATAATCCTAACAAAGGTTGTAAAAGGCACTAGGCGCTAGTTAGGAGGCCAGGTAACGCCTAACGATTAATTGGTTAGGTGGTGATTAATCGGATTGGATTTTTTATACATGAAATTATAAATTTTTGATATTATATATATAGCATACACGAAATGATCAAAATACTTTAAGGCTCAAAGTTTAAATGGTTCAAGTATTTTCAAAATTCAGTTTCCTAATTCAAATAGCGTCATTAATTGAAATAAGAAAAACGAGCATACCTTCACTTTTTGTGTTAAATCACTGCTCAAGGTGTGTTTGAATGATTGTGTCGGCAAATTTTGTGAAAAACGAGAGGTGTATTGAAATAGAAACATCAATTTTAATTTTTAGAAAAAGTTGACTCGTGTACACCGAGTTGGCCGATTTAGCTGATTTTTGTCTGATTTATGTCTGGTTTGACCGATTTTTACCCGATTAATCGGTATCTTAACTGATTTTAACCAATTCGATTAAAAAGGTTGATTAGTCTAAATCCAGGCAGTTAATCCCCACCTAGCGCCTAGGCGCCGATTAATCAGCCACCTAACCGATTTTTACAACACAGATCCTAAAAATCTCCCCCTTAGTGGTGATCATTCTTTAAATGCTCCTTCATGACACGGTCTTCTGTAATATTGAGCTTGAACCTTCTGTGACGTAATAGAGTAGTCTTGTTTCATTTTTCCTTCATGCTTTGTGATCTTTGAGTAAAAGTTTTTGTCCTTTCTTGCCTCCTATCAAATTCTTCAAATGGTTGTTGTTGTGTCCTCTCCAACATACTCATATGACTTGAAAGTATTTAATCTTCATACTTATGTCTTCCTCTCTTTATACTTGAACTTGTTCTTGAACTTCTTGATTAGCTCTTGAATTTGATGTAACTCTTTGTCTTTGTCTACATTTTTTTTGTCTTGAAAATTCTTGATTTAAGCTTGTTGAGGAAGAAACTTATAAGTATAAGTATGTAGAGGTGAAGATATCGAGGTACATGGTGGTGGTGCATTCTGAACGTCTTATATCATCAGTACTTGCAAAATTAAGGTATATAATAATGTTGTTAAACCAATCGATTATTTTGCATATTTTCTTAGAGAATTGTTCTATTACATTTTTTTTACCGGTAGATGTCTTGATTCTATTCACCTTAAGAGGGTAAAAATAACCTTCTGACCTGTTTATGGACCGATAGCAATACGTTGGATAAATCCAAGTATAGACCTACGTCATCAAGACTCAATTCAAATAAGGAATCTCCATGGTAATATTTACAGCTCAAAGTGCCAGGTAAATCCTTTTAAGAATTTCACCAGTTGCCGTTACCCTAGATTGGATGCCCTCAAGAAAGGTAACAATAATTCAGGTGAGCCGTTGGAGTACACATAAAGTATCACTCAATGACTGTAGAACGTTTGAAGCTAAGTAACCACCATGCTTAATCCATAATGGATTAAGTATGAGACCCATTGTTAGTGTTGTCTGACATTGACACTGACAAGATTTCCATTCAATCATCGAGGATCATTATCTGATTACCATTATGAATGTTCTCGCTGGGTTACTAGGATCTGCGTAGGACTCTTAAGTACTACTTGTGTTCTTATTGGTGAACAACAAGTGTAGGTTGTCTTGTGTCCTACGAGATTTTATTATTGAATCTCTTTTGACTTTAGACTCAATTTGTGCATTTTGGTTTTAGTGAGCAGAGGCTGAAGTAGACTATCACCTTTTTGAGTATCATCATATATAGGAGTGAGAGGTCGATAGATTACGTGTTTATCTCTGTGAGATGTGAAACAAGAATCTTTTGAGAGAAATTTGAGTGGCTGAGGAAGGCTTGTGCATTGAATCATTGGGTACATGATGTCTGTCTTCAATTTCATAATCATCTTTGTGATTAATGATAACATATGCATTGACCCGGTTTCTACCCTAAGTGTATGGAGGTTCATTTATTTTAACCCTTTCATAACTTATTTCTTATTCATTCATTAACCCCTTCAATGCATATCATATCGTCCTTACTATCACCTTGTTGTGATTGTTCTAGTGATAGTTTTTAAATTGATACCATTATTCCCTTTACTTATCATCTAATTGACCTACGAACTTCTACTTTATCTAGTGAAATGTCTCTGGGTAGGTCCTTCCGGCTCTGGCTGGACCATGAGATAAAACCTTAAGCCTAAACCACCTTATTTCTCCACAAAAATTAGTAATAGTTTGGTTGATTTGGTGTAATATCGTAGCCATAAAATCATTTTGTAAAAATCAATCAAAGTGTTTAAGAAAAAATATTGTTTTGATAAAACTTTGAAAGTTTTTGTTTTGAAGAATTACTCCCCCTACACATGTGCTTAAGTGATTTCAAAGATTTAAAAGATATTGCACATGGAGAATTGAGTTTGCACATTTGGAATTACACGTTTATGTCACTGGTTAAAGGATCAATTATCATGTTTTAAATGACAACTAGCCCTCTGAAACATCTTGAAATTATTACCCGTCATAGTGCAAGTCTATTAAGAATGATCACTTTGAGTCGAGCCCTTTTGAGATAAATAAATTCGATCACATTTTTAATCACGATTTATCTCCCTAAAAAATAGTATGTGTGTAATAATTTTGATATCAACTAATTAAAAGATATGATTTTAGAAAGCGTATGGAGAGAAGAAAGAATCACGTGGAATTTGAAACATTTTTGATTTTATACTCCCACTCAATGAAAGTATATTCTCAAACTCTTCGTTTAAAGTTTGATGAAAGGTTTTGAGGGAGTTATCTTAAACATAAAATTTTGAAAATTCTTTTGAAAAATATTGAAAATAGTGCTAAGATGATGATGAATACTCACTATTTATAGGAGTAGCGCACTAAAACGTACACTAGGGTTGTCTTTTTGAAGTCTGAGTTGTGTATGGAAATGTATACAAGCCATATAGAAGTTCGAGTTATGAACTGAGGTGTCCATGAGTCATTTTGAGGTATGAATCCTAAATTGAAATATTTAGAAGTTATTAAGAAATTTTAGAAACGACGTATATTTTAGAATACATTATTTTGATAAATGAAGAACTCCCGCTCAAGCATATTTAGATTTCCATATCATTATCGAATGAAATTTTAGAAATATAAATACTATTAATTATACAAGAGACATGTCGTGAGAAGAATATATATATATTTTTTTTTTGATTTTTGATTTTATAATGTTTTTGGATTTTAAAAAAATTTATACTTTTGTATTATGCTTTTGTTAGTATATCAATGAATTGGATTGTTAAAATTTGGTAAACGAAGAATTTAGGGTAGGATAAAAAAAAGTCATTTGTGAAAATATGAATCGATTCTTCCCTCCTCTTTTGATCCTGACGATTCTTTATTCTATTTTGTTACGTGATATATTTAACAAATATAAAAGGTTCCCATGTTGAGGTGAAATTTTATGAAGAGCAATTTAAAAATTAGGCTAAAAGCATGTTGGATAAAAGACCAATATATACAAAAATCTACACTACACAGTACAAACTGAAGTTATTGTGCCAATCGTTGACGACAATGCCCCTGTAACCAACACTTCCCTCTGCCCCTGATAGCAATTATTAATGGCCAAATATGAGAATGGTTTTATTGCAGACTTTATGGTGCATAACTGCATATATAATACTATTATTCGATGGTAGATGCAGCCCATCCTCAATAACTTCATCTTATCAATCTGTAGTTATTATATATGGATGTGAGAGCATGACATATACAGTTAAAGTATTATTCATGTTTTTGTGTCTTTCTTGTTCCTTTTGTCCAATAAAATTGTGTAAATTTAGATAGATGAACATAGTGCAAGCGGCATTAAAAGTACTTTGTTAAAGCGGTCAAGCATCTGATAAACGAAGTTAAAACGTAGATGATCGATGTCGTGATTTTGCATACGTATAGACTTGGCGAAATCAAACCACAATGGTGTATTTTTTAAAAATTTATTCGTTTGATTTTCATAAGAACATCATTGTCACGCCCTATCCACATATGGAAATTTATATGTTTTGGTCCCGTGTGTTAAAATATACAGTTGTGAGGATACAAAATTAGTAGCATACCACTCATATAAAGAGTTTTCTATTTAAATTTGTATATTTCTTTTTGCGACATTTTAACTATTATGATTACAACTACACTTACATAATTTTTTTTTAATGAAAAACAACTATTTCTCACGACGTATTCTTACTTGCTGCTACTCCGATCCTCAATGCTTCCACTCACTGCTATTGCTCAAAGCTTTTTTTTTTTTTTTTTTTTTTTTTTTTCCCTAAAAAATACCCTAACTTGTATGTCTACTCCGTTCAACATTTGACACATGTTTGGTCATTTGTCACTTTTCATACATACCATTGATATCGACACATATCTCGATTTTCATTTTAGGCACATAATGTTAGTTTTGTGACCTTGTTTCGGATCACGAATGTCCGTAATGTATTAAAGCCTACAGGATCGCACGCATTACGTATGAGATTCAATTATTATAATTTATATATTATAGTAATATATTAATTATTATTTCACAATAATAACTAACTAACGGTCGTTATATTAAAGGTTACTTAACACTAGTTATTTAACGGTCATAAATATTAACTTAGAGGACTAAAGTTTAACTAAAGAAGGAGAAGGTTCTAGAACCCCCTACTTCTACATATGGTCGGTCGGTTAAGGGTTCCACGAGGGAATCCAACTCAAACTTGGACTCCAAAATAACACACTATAAATAAAAATCATGTATTCTTTTTTTTGGGTAAAGGGGAGTAATCCTGCACCCTGGTAAATTTATTAACCAAATAAACGTTTAAGTACAATGTATATGAGTGAAATCCCATATATCAGCCCGTTACATAGGCATAGAGCTTACATAACAAGATACTTCCTATTTTCTAAACAAGAAAACAAATCACTACTCAAAAGATAACAAATGACACAAGAAATAAGATTACTTCCTAGGACCTTGAAACGTTGTGCCATACATGGCATTAAAGGCATCCAAATTCCCAGGAAGATCCCGAACCTGCTTTGCATAGTCATCGAAGTCATAGTCATCATACTCATCTTCAAACTCTTGGCCACCACCAAATATATTAGCAGACTCATCAAATGGGTTAGCAACAACCTCATCTTCAGAATCAGACACCTCAATCTCTCCCACTTTAGAAAAAGGGTTAGCTCTCTTAGTAGAAGAGGTAGACGGAATAGGTTGACCATCATCATCCACAAGAGTAGCTTTCCTATCAATAATTAGTTTTTCAAGCTTACCAATTTTCTCAACTATGGGAGTAGAACCAACATCTATTGTTCCCATTGAATCACTCACAAGCGGAACATGTGATGTAGAACCAGTCTTAATCGACTCATCCTCATTAACCTCCATTGTACGACCAGTATCCACATCTGTATCGTCCATATTAAGAGCATCATACTGATTAGACGTAGTGATCCTGGTTCCACTTGTACTAGCCACATTAGAAGCCATCGTCTTATCGACATTTACTTTCTTGGGTTCAGGAGGAGGCTTTTTGGGCCGATATTCAAAATGCTTGCCGACCACAGATTTAGTAGAACCTCCTCGACCCGGGTTCGGCCCAACTTGCTTTCCCTTCTTCTTATTGTTAACAGTTTGAAAACCATCACTTACGTCCTTATGAGGTTGGGCAGTCGGAATCACAACCTTAGGACAATCCACCAAAGTATGTCCAAATACCTGACATTTCTCACATCTAGGCGGTTTCCATTCATATTCAACACGGATCTTCTCAATAGTCGAACCCGTACCATCAAGTAAAGGAATCTCGACAGTGAGGCTGTCCCTTAGAACCTCATCCGACTTCACTTCAATCATACACCTAGCAAAACTACTACGGCCCCAAGATTCTTTGCACATTTGACTAGTAAAAGCATCTAACCTTTTGGGTGTACCAATCAATGTAGCAAGGAGACTGAGCCCGTCATCAGAAAACATAGCTAAAGGAACATCATGGAATTTAACCCACACCGGAATGTTAGTCAAATCCTCTTTAAGCAAGTTGGTGTTCAATGTCCATGGTTTAAGAATAATAGGAACATTACGAATCAACCAAGGACCATTATCCAGAACATCATCAACGCCTTTTTTCGAATTAAACTTGAAGAAGAAGAATCCCTTAGCGTTCATCATAACCTTTTGTAAACCATACTTAGCCCACGTATTACGAACATAATAGTCAACAACAGGAAAAGCAAGGCGTTGACCAAGGAAGTATCCGTAAAGAGTATTCTCAAACCTCATGTTCACCTCTTCCACCACTTTCAGTGGGACTGAAAGGTCAACATCATCCTTCTTTTTGCTGTATTCTAACCTCCGAAAATTAGACACGTGTTTCTGGGATTCATTAGAAGCAACACCCGCGTAAGAAACCGACTTAACTCCATTACCACTAGTATTAACAACCTTAGGTGCATTAGGATCAGAAGTAACACTATGATTAGTACCATACATCTGGGATTGCATAGCCACATCAAAACTCGATGGAGGAGTATTTGCTGAATAAACATTAGTACCATTCGACTTAGATTGAAGCCCAATACCACTCGAATTGTTCACATCAAAAGATGAAGCCATCTTAGCAATATCACAGTCAATTTTATTCATTGCTTCATCAAAGTTCTTATGCGCATTAGCAATCAATTGCTCCACATTAGGCTGATTCACGTTATCAGCCCCAGCACATTCAATATGATCAACAGGCTCCACTAGTTCATCTGGACGAGAATCAGAAGCACTACCAGTAGGATCAGATTCATAAGCATCATTAACCACTGTACGTGGCTGAGTATTGGTCTCCTCTCCCATCTTCGACATCAAAACCTAAAACCCTAAAAACAGCAGATCGTACCCACAAACAAGAAGAAAAAACGTCCAGACTTCAAACAAACCGAATTAAACCCTAGTTTAAAACTAGGGTTCATAAGCCATAAGCGTACAATAAGTTTTACATGATCTTGCTCGGTACAGTGATTGTAACTATGATATGAATTTAATACAACCAAACCGACAATACACAAACCCAACACCAGCGAATTTGGAAAACCCTAGAAGACTTTCAATCGATCCTAAAACTGACCAGGCACACGTAAGAATTAAGATAGGTTAATCAAAGGAGATAAACTAAATTAATTCAGAATAGTGATGGAGAATTAATAGGAATCGAATTGAAGAATGGAAAAACGATTAAGGGATAAAAACCATGTATTCATAGTTGTTGTTTCTTGGAAAACCCTAACTAGCCAAATTTCTCTTCTCTCTTCATCTTTTGTCTAATCGTATGAACTACAAATCCCATAGGGATTTGCGTTTGATTTTGAACTAAACTAAAGTGTTTGGTAGTTAGTTATTGTGATCTAGAGAACTAGCATTCTAATTGAATTGCTTACAATATGTGTGTGTGAGATCGTAGAGAAAACCAACTTAGGTTTTTGGTGGTTTTGTGGATTGACATCCACAAAGGGATGATTTTACTAAACCCTAATTTAGGGTTTATTGTGTTTTTGATCTTGATTTTGATTTGCAAGGAAGCTAACAAGGTACACATTCTTTTAGGTTAATTGTTCAAACTATATGATTCTATTCCGCTGCGTACACATGATGATTATGTGTTTATTATGTGATAATTAGTTCATAAATTACAACAGGGGCATCATGAGCCGTTATATAGTGTAACTAATTACCTAAAACACACTTAAATTGTAACTTGATCAATCGTTGCAAGATTAGTAGGTTTATTTATTTTTTATTGTTTTTGGATATCCCTATGGGGCGTACGATTCATAAAAAAAATTAAGTTTTATAAATAGTAGAAACCCTAATCTAAGTTGCATGAATTTTAGGTGTTTAAGAACGTATATTATGATTATGTGACGTTAATACTAACTTGTTACCTTAATTAATTGTTAATATGTGCTTAATTAATTACAAAAACATGCATGATTTGTCATGGATGTTAAAATCTTGATATTGGATATTGCTTGTTGTATTAATTGTTAATTGTTTTTGCATGCTTAATTTGACGATATATTAATTAATTAAGGAATATTAGTAAGTTTTGCATGACACATAATTACTACATATTTAATTAATTCTAAAATTGGGGAAGACCCCATCTTATCGTTCTTTAATCAACTTTATGTGGTTATTGTATATATTTAGTGTAGGGCTTATGCAATCGGTTTATATTGATGTATGTGGTTCACTAGTACCAAGATCGAAAACAAGTGAGAGCCTTAATTAAATATATACATGTTAGTTGATTTTAATTATGCATGTTATTAATGGTTAATTGTATTAGTTGTTTATTTGATTTGCTTTATTATTCGTTATGACTCATGATCAAAGCAAATGGTGTTTTTAGAAAAATAAAATAAACTTGACTAATAATTATGAAATTTGATTTATTATGAACTGTGATCTTGTAAAGTCTTATATGTCGATAGTGGTTCGCTTCGCATGGTAATTCGCTCCCAAGCGAGACTAGCAAGAAATAATAGTTTGTAATATGTTTTCTAACTTAGTGTTATATTACTTTTATCGATAACTATATTTGCAATCAACCAATAGCTATTTATAGTGTATGGTTGTTGTAAATAGTTTTGAGGTTGATTGACTGTAATTATTCCACTCCCCACTACATGCTTCGGCATATGAGGGAATCATCGAAAGAACTTGGGTTTTACGACTCATGCATTAGTACGATATAATGATTTGCCAATCTTTAATTAGTTTACCAATACCGCGATAAAAAGAATATTACTTTAACTTTGGAAACATGTTGAATTGTCAATTTTGGTGTTATTATTTATGTGCATATGATATGCACATAAAAATATACACCATAAAAAAGAACAAAATCGAGTAAAAGTTTTTTTGTTTTTTTTTTTTGTTTTTTTTTAAACCTATGATACGAAGCTGTATGCATGGTTCTTCGTACATATGTGATTCACATCAAATTTACCATATACTATTTGAAAGTTTAAGTTAATGCCATCCAATTGTAAAAACACTTGCAGTTGCAAGTTACGTTGCGTTAGACGTAGCTAGATTGCAATCCCAAGGTAAATCTCCACTTATCGTGAGAAGGTAATGGAATAAATTTACAGTTCTTTATTGGACAACTTAATTGAGTTACATGATGAGACCCTTAACCCGAAGAATAAGATGGGATGAAACATGCTTGCATGACATTGTGATTGTCCCTAGTGCTATTAGTAAGTCCCATAATGACCTATGATTTGCAACTATTGTTCGACACTTAACTTATTAAGTACTATTATTACTAGCAGATCAACGGATATAATGATACTATGTCAATTAGGATCCTAGCTTTAAAAAAATTATATGATTTATGTGTATTAAACTACCAGGACTTCTAAATTCTTAACACCTTCTTTCATCACATGTAATATGATAGCATCAATGTTAAATACATTATAACCAAAGTTATTTACCATAGATTCCATAGCTAGGTTTAAGCCTTCCTTTAACTTTACAAGAGCACCATCAGCTGTAAACATAAATGGTTTAGTGTTAAATTCCTTCTTTTGCATATTACAAACGATTCTCTTAGGTCGTACTTGCATTATTGCTACTCATTTCTTCCCTTTTATACAACAACTACATTGGATAACATGGCTTCTGCCTCTTATATATATATACAAAACACTCTTTTATACTAAATAGTTTACTTAGCCTCCAAACAACTTAGTCACCAAGTAAAATATCCATACTATAATAAGACACGTACCATTTTTAGGGCTTTGTCATAAGCTTGAAGTTTTGCTAGGTTTGTTTAGGGGTCTTCATCTAAATAAGGCTTATTCATTAATCTAAATAATAGAGTGCCACTCCTAAAATGAGTATTTAAACTTATTCATTCATCTAAATAATATATGTGTCCTATTCATAAAATAGTTAGTAATCTAATAACACATATAATCTCTATTTACATTATTCTGGTATGTAACAAGACATATAATTTACAATGATATCTAACTAAATCTATACGATATACATAACGACCAATATTTGAAATCTATGCAATAAGCATAACAACCAATATTTTGTTCAAACAATTATAATATAGTGTATTTTGAGTCGTTACAAAAATCTCTTACACTGTTAGTCCTTTTTCGCTAACTAATAGCATTCTAAGTTTTTCAAGTCTCTTTAACTTCAAAGTTGTGACACATGATACCTTCTAAAACTATTTACATAATACATTGAGGGTGCGTTTGTTATAGGGGTTTAACCCGTGGGGTTAGGACTCAAAGTTAAAGATGCACGTTTGGTAGAAATACAATATCTAGTTATTATGACTCAATGTCAAATATAAGGGGGGATAAAGCAATCCTTGTTGACTACGTGACTTTTGCTTCATGTATTCAAAGTGGTGGGCCCAAGTTCATTACATACCACTAAATTCCTTTTCTCTAATCTATTTATTATAAAAAAAATCAAACGGACCCTGAGTCTTTAACTTATAGTTTAATTATTGGGTTTGACTAATCAATCACATTAAGTCCTTCAATACATATAAAGTCTTAGTGAAACTATCATAATGATATTTTAGTAATTAAATACCTAAAAAACCTATTCAGTTGTATTACATCTTTTATAAGTTTAGGGGGGAAATGTATGTTTGGAATCCAATTGTTTAATCACGTTTAGTAGGGTATTAATATTATAAAATACCGTAGCTAAACTATGAGTAGTATGCATCAAATCTTGCAACAAATATGCAACCAGCTAATACAAGCTAGTCATCAATCGAGTAGGTGCAACCAGCCACATCATGTGAAATCTTTTTCCATCCTCATACAACTACTATTGAGTTTTAATACCTTTATACAATAAAGGAAAACCACGTTTGGGGGTTATGATAATTTGAAAAACTATACCATTCATTCTTAGTTAACAATTAAATTTTTATTTTTCAAAAACACTAAATATTTTCTTATTTAGCAATAATGTTTAGTAATACGTTTTTATATAGTCAAATTTGTTTTTTTTTTAAATATTTTGTTGATTGATTTTTATAGCTAATATGGTTCACTATTTAATTTTTAGTTTTTGTTTTGATATAGAGATTATGTTTTTAATGCTTTAATTATAAAGTTTATGTGGTCACTGCAAATATACATATTTTTCTAATAAATTTGATGAGAAAGTGCAGCTTGCACATATGTTTTTGGAATGGTACTCATATGTTCTAATGAATTTGATGAAAAAGTGAAGCGTGTACGTATGTTCTTTGAAGAGTACACATATGTTGTTGGATAACGTGCACATCTATGTTTAACAACATACATTTGTATTTGACTTGTATTTCATTGTTATCAAATTTTGTGTATATCATTTATGTTTTTGTTTGTTATAAATTTAGGGGTTACACGTATATTTTTTTGTTTTTTGTTATAAATTTCAAAGATAAAAAAATGTACACTAACAACATATGTGTAATTAACATTTTAAGCAAAACAAGTTTGACGTTTAAATAATTATACGCAAGAAACATATGTTAATTTAAAATATTAAGAAAAAAACACATGTGCACCTCATTTCTTTGAAAACATGAACAATAATATAAACTAAAAACAGATAATATTTTTTTAATTTCAAAAATTAAGGAGCTTTAAAACATTTTTCAGTTAAAAAATTCAAAAAAAAGTGAGAACGTGTTTATTTATACCCTTTTGAATTAAATTAAAATATTGAATAATGCTAAATTTTTAATGGTCTAAAGTAGTTATGTAAAATTCTACACATAAAATTGGTTCTGCATAAAACACTCCCCTATAGATACACATATAATTAACCTAAAATAACAAACAAATATTGATTAATATACAAATACGAAAAAGCAAGGAAAAACTATAAGATAAAGGAAGCAAGACCAAAAGGTTTGTATTTTAACAATATATCATGTTGTGTAAGAAGCTTTGTAATTAAATGGTTGTAGTTTAATGTGATACAAACCCATCTCATACTGGGTCGTATCAAGCTACAAAGCTAGATGTAAAACTCATTTTAAAAAGCTAGCCCTAAGGGTGCGTTTAGTTAGAGAACAAATTCTCTTATTTTCTATCTCTAGTTTTGTAAAAATTTGGAAGGAGAATTAATCTCCACAAAACACTTGAAAATATAGAAAACGCGTTTAGTTGATGCTTCTATTTTCTGTTTTGAAGAAAGGGTGGGAGGGTTGAGGGTTAAAAAGGAAAACAATGAAAACACTAAAATTTGTTTTGTAATTTTCCTTGTTAAGTTAGGAAATAGGGGATTTGTGTTTTGCAAAACATTTTGTTGGAAAACGTTGATTTGAACGCGATCTCTGTTTTCCTTGTTTTCCACAAAACATTTTGTGGAAAACAAGGGTGCTTTCCCTCAACTAAACGCAACCTTAGACTTTATAAACCACTAATAATTTACATATTTTACCTGATGTGGGATGATAACATCAAATCATGTTTAGGACATATGAGATAAATTTAAAATGTAAAAATTATAAGATAGCTTAAATTAGCATTCTAAAGAAAAAAAATATTCAAATAAAAATAAGCGAGAAACTATAATTTTATTTGATATTTTGATGTTAATCGTTGGTGTAAGAGGGGCCCGAACGGACCACTAAAGATTTAGCTATAGACAATGGGATATGGATCAAATTCTGTTACCAAATATTAAATGATGAACAACCTTTCAGTTTCCCTCGTCTACTATTTAACTTGCTACTCTTCATTACTTTCATCAAGATAACACTCATCAACAATGTTCAATTACGCAAAAGAATCATATTACTATCTCATCAACAATGTCCCTAAACTTCTTGTAATCACAGTCTTTGCTATATCCATTCAGGCATTCAAAGAATCGCGATATGAGCTTCTTAATCATCTTTCTCTCATCCCCAAACTCATGATTCCTGCTTTTCTAATCATGATCTCTATTCGCGTATTCTACTTCGTGAACAAGCCAAAAGAAATATACCTCATTGACTTCGCTTGTTTCAAGCCATCTTGTGTTCTTCGTGCTCCCATTGCTCGCGGGCTTGAACACGGAAGCATCATCTTAGGCTCGCAACCAAAAAGCTTTAATTTCATAAAAAAGATGTTAGAGAGGTCTGGTTTGGGTGAGGAGACATGTTTACCACATAAACTGCATTATCTACCACCAAACCCTAATACGAAGGATGCTAGAGACGAGGCTCATTTGGTCATATTCTCTGCCATGGACTCTTTGTTTCAGCAAACTGGGATTAGCCCAAAAGAAATCGATATTTTGATAGTCAACTGCAGCCTCTTTGCGCCAAATCCATCTATTTCCGCCATGGTAGTTAACAAGTATAAGATGAATCATAATGTCAAAAGTTTTAACTTGTCAGGAATGGGGTGCAGTGCGGGATTAATTTCGATAGACCTTGCTAAAAACCTACTGCAGGTACATCCCGAATCAAATGCTGTTTTGGTAAGTACTGAAATATTGACTACTAATCCTTACAAGGGAACAGAAAGATCAATGCTTCTTCCAAACGCTCTTTTCAGAATGGGAGGAGCAGCAATTCTTTTGACCAATAAAAGGTCACAACTTAAAAATGCAAAATACAAACTTTTGCATGTCGTTCGGACTCACAAAGGGTACGATGATAAATCGTACAAGTGTGTCTCACAAGAAGAAGACAAAGAAGGACATGTCGGGGTAGCTTTAACCCTAGATCTCTTGGTGGCCGCTGGAAATTCCTTAAAGACAAACATTAGCACCATCGGTCCATTGATTCTTCCGGTTTCAGAGAAACTTCTATTTCTTTTTAATTTCTTGGAGAGAAAGTTGCTTAAACTTGATAGGAACCCCTACACTCCCAACTTCAAAAAGGCGGTCAATCACTTTTGTATACATGCAGGCGGACGTGCGGTTATTGACGAGCTTCAGAAGAGTTTAAAGTTGTCGGAGGAGGATGTGGAAGCGTCCAGGATGACTTTACACCGATTCGGTAACACATCATCCTCTTCATTGTGGTATGAATTAGGTTATATTGAAGCAAAAGGGAGGATGAAAAAAGGAGAAAGGGTTTGGCAAATAGGGTTTGGGAGTGGATTTAAATGTAATAGTGCTGTCTGGGAATGTAACAAAGATATTGAAGCTACAAAAGTTGGTGCGTGGGCTGATTGCATTAATAAGTACCCCGTTGATGTGCCAAAATTTCTGAAATTTTAAGCTAAAGCCGGGCCGGATTTGACAACAACATATAGCCTTCCAACTAATTCAAAGGTGTTGGACTATTTGTTGGAAAGTTTGTTTAAAGAAAATATTATTTGTAAACTTTGGACACACTAATAATATATGTATGTGTTATATATATATTAGGGCTAATTGTTTAAAAATGTATCATATTTGACACATTTTATATTTATATGGACCGTTATTCGAATTTGATTATTTAATTTCGTGCATATCTTTTCGAAATTAGCACCTCCACAAGCCATGAAGTGAGCAGTCTTATCATAAATATCCTCCAAATTTGTAACACCCCCAAAAATTAGATTCAGCGGAAGCATACAAGTCATGGGTGCTACTAATTGGTATCACAACACAAAATATAGAACAACGGTTTTTAAATTAAAAACTTCATAATTAAAGGTATAAAACTTACATTTTATAATAATAGCGCGAAATATTGGCCCATAATAATAAAGCGGTCCCAAATACAAATATCAGAGTCGTCTATGACCATGTCATTCCATTGCCCAAGCACCTCAAAAAGTAAACTATCGCCTCAGTACCTGAAAATACATGCTAAAAGTGTCAACACGAGGTTGGTGAGTTCATAGGTTTAAGTAAAATACTTTAAAGTTCCAAAAGAGCCTTTCGATCATTGTGACGCCCACAATATCGCGAAACAGAGTTTACCTTTCGTAAAATAGTAATGTGGACCACAAGGTTTTCGAGCGCAAATAATCGTTAAAAAATAATTCAAAATTTACTATAGGCTCACACTGCCTAAATCACAGTATCATATCAAAATAACTATTACGCATGCTAAGTCAAGAAACTAACGCAAGATAGTACGGGCCGTAATTGTCTCTAATCAACGCAACATTCGACATGTTATACGTCATGGCAAGTTGGAACATCCCAAATCCAGACAAACTAGTTCATGGCAAATGGATGTCCAAAGTCCAAACGGGGTAGTCAACCACGATAGATCTATTCATAACACTCGCACTATCCTGAACCAATAATCCACAATTCATAAAGGCGTTTGGGTTTCATACCTTAACCTAATACATAATAGCTCACAAAACATTTCCAATCAAAGATTTCATATAAATCGTTCTCTTGTGTCCGCATAAACGCATATTCAGTTCAACAAATCAAGTTATCAATAGCGTATACAAATCAAATGAGCATTTGCATTTAGTCAAAAACGAGCATGTATTCTCCCCAAAACAGTTCAAAAACAAGTAAAAGAAGGGGCCATAAACTCACCTCAGATGAAGTAACGCAAGAATCACAACTGGCATCAGTGAGCAAAGCACAACAGTCTCACAAGAACGACACAACGATATCCAAAAAGTACAAACACAACGGTACGACATTGGCACAACCTAATAGAAATTTGCTATCTCAGAATAAATCTAGCAAAGAAAATGAATTTCCGAAAGACAACTTGTCTTAGTTTTCGTGGAATACTCGTATCAAAGATTTCAAAAATCAAGAATCAATATCTCAAAAGTTTAGTTTTAATGCTTCATGTGGCGGTAAGCAAACATAGACTCGACATACAACTCACGCAAAAGTATAATATATATCCCTATATATTATAAATACAAGCATAAAAAGAATAGTCAAAAGACTATTGACAAAGACTCACATTGAGGAAATATCGAAAAGAAAGACGTCAAGGAGAACAACAACAAATAATTAAGTCAAAAGAAGTTTATTGGTAGTTTCGGTATTTACCCACTAACCCCAAATAATTTGGAAAGCCAATATGTGTTTATAAAAATACATGTTAATATTTCAATTAATAAGGATTTTACAGTTAAGTAAAACCATAATCTTCGATCTTAGTCGGGGTTGTATGACAATAAAAGTGATTTGAATATAAAAGTGTAAGTTTAAATATTTTATAAACTTTTGGCATGACGTGCCGATTTACACAATATTACCAAGTAATCATGACTTTAATAAATCAATTTTATCAAATAATATTTCTCGACAATTTAATAGAAAGCCAATAACGAGTATTCATTGATTATTAGACAGTTTTTCTTTATTGCATTCGTTGCGAATCAAATATATTAAATTCATAATGAGTCTAATATATTTTATTCATTTCCAAGTTCAATAAGTCCATATTGTCCAATAATTACCAATACCAAGTCCAATAATTGTCCAAGTATCATTAAATCCAACAAACGTCACATATGTCAATTTATAATTTGTATTCAAATCCAAAGTATCAAATCCCAAATCGTATCCGAAACGTACCAAAGTATCAATGTCAAATAAATTGAATTACGTTATTTTGTAATTTTGATAATCCGTAAAAATATTAAGCATGTTCAGTAAACACTTAACAACACCAAACATTCACCCTTTCTAATTTAGTGGGCTCATTACCCACTAAGACACCCGTAAAAACACACCTCAAGTATATGTGGGCTTCGGCCCATTGTCAGTAACCGAACACACTCTTTAATTGGGCCCGTTACAAGCATAAACACAGAACAAAAATAAGAATACTAATCACAGTATTATTTTCTCAAGCAAAATTCCCAAACACATTATATAACATATTTTCTTTTTATTATGTACACAAGCAAAACATTTTAGCATTCCTTTGTGTAGAGGTTATTAGACCGAGTTAACAAAAACACGACACCCTTTGTGTCTCGTTAAATTAACCAAACAATCATCACCACACTTGTGGTGACCTCGCCGGACCAAACACGCAATCAAACACACCTCCAGATATAGGACTTGAACACAACCTAACTGAATGTTGCTCCTAGCCTGTTACACATAAACTTCGAACGCACCCTGTTGCTTTTTGTTATACCAACAGTCAGCAACACCACTTGGTTACAAATCGAGTTTAAAAGAAAATAATAAGGGTATCACCACAATACATCACAACAACTCCAATAACAGCATGATAAACAAACATCCCCTATGAAAGTTTTCTTTTGGAAATCGAGACACAAACGTACCCTACGTGGGTGTTAACAAAACGCACTCTTAATAGACAGAAATGGAGTCAAACAATTACACAAATAAGCTGTAAAATTAGACCATGATAAGCAAATCTATGACAACCCGATACCAAATACAGATATCAATCTGAATCGACTACAAATGACATACCGAACATCATTTATCCAATTTCACCTCACGAAGATAATCAAATACATTTTTCAAATAAAATAAATCCGAAAGTAAAATAACAACAATAGCATTCAAAAGTCACCACACAAAATCGTTACTAAGTCATTCTCAACGGTTATACACCACACGAGTTTAATCAAAAATGGTTTTAGTCCATCTTTACCACACAAAATCGTTTCCAAAACGTTTTTAAGTCAAGTTCTATAACCACGAAAACAAGACAACGAGTTATGGTCGGTTTGTTATCAAAAGAAACATGTAAAGTGGGTTTACTATCATACCAAGAAGAAACAAAAAAGAGAGATAGCGAGATGAGAGATGAGCCACGATCACAACCCAAAATACTCGATCTATAACACGAACATAAACCCTCAAGGCTAAACCCTAACTCTTGATCTCTTGATCATCTTGATCTGAAAGGAAATGATAACGGTGTGGTAGCACGGAGTGGTGGGGAACAACAGTAGCCGGCGGCGGCCGGAGGCAGCTAGAGTGGCGGCTACTGCGAATGTAAGAGAGGAGAAGGGAAGTGGAATTGATCTAGGGTTTGTGGAATGAAACCCTAATGATAAATTTTACTATTTTATTTTGAGACTAGGACCATTCATGTAAAATTTGGAAATTCAGGGGGCGCGGTTAGATTAAACTGCAGGGACCATTCTTGTCATTTCCTCGATCTTTTAATGATTAACGATTCAGGACTCATTTGGACTAGCAAACGATCGATTCGACTAACTAAAATTGCGCCATCGCGTTCAGAATAATTTTTCCAATAAGAACGAGTGTTCACACGACTAATTTCTCGTATAAATATCAAAATTAAATCAAATCGTTGGTTGTATTAGTACGTGTTGTGACTAATTTTCATGATTCGCGAGATACCTTTCTCGTTTTCACGTAAAATGAGCTCAGGAAAGTTCGTAAATGAAAAATAGGAATATTTCCTCGAGAAATATATATTTGGAAATTCACGAGATGTCACAGACTACCCTCCTTAATGGAATCGCATCCTCGCGATTCAGTTCAAGTTGTCCGTTAAAATTGAAAATAGTTGATGATACTTTCAGAGGATTCCATTTTTAAATTCCCACGTGAACTCAGTTCCATCAAATATTAACAACATGAATATGACTTGGATCAAGTCGTTTGACTTCACAGTCCACGATTTCGACAGGTTCCTCAATACAGCTTAGGCGTTCATCAATTTGGATCTCTTCCAGCAAGGACAAGAACTGTCTCATCAGGAATGTATCTCCTCAGATTACACACATGAAAAGGTCATGAATAACTAAGTTTTGACGGTAGCTCGAGTTCTCTAAGCTACCCGTCCAGCTCTAGCAAGGATTGTGTAAGGAATAATATAACAAGGATCAAGCTTTACATGTTTACCATACGTATCACATGTTTACCATGGTGAGGCTTAAGTGGTTATCGTTATAAGAGATTTCGACCAATGGAATATGTCTATCCCAACCATTGCTGACATTGATCACGCAACACTCAACGTGTCTACTAACGTTTGAATGGTTCTTTCACTCTAGCCAACAGTATATGGATGATACCCAATACTAATACCAAGACTTGTTTCCCTGGCTCTTGTAGTGATGACCAGAAATTTGATGTGAAACGACCTTCACGATTAATGATAGAAATCAACACTCCATAATGTACAACAATATCTTCACGTATGAGCGAGCAAGGTTGTCCATAGTGTTTGTTTCTTTGATTAGCAGAAGGACGAGCAAATTTTGTAAATCGATTTGTAAAACTGATCCGCTCCAAACAGTCAAGTTTTCTCACGCAAGCTGACCACTTGTGAATGGCCGACCGTAAGAAACTTAAAACGGTTCAGAAACAAACTCAATGAAGTCCAGGAGAGTATAGTGTTTCCCCAGGTCGTTAAGTCCCAACGAGCTGTGCGAGAATAGTCAAACGTAAAGTGATCGAGAGGATTTGAACGGGAAAGGATTGTGATTGATCTATACCTAAAGAGAAAGCCCATAAACTGCAGGGGCTTAAATGCAAATTAAAGAAAATTAAAAAGATAAAAAATATTAAATAAACGCTATCACTATTTGCAAAATGATGTTTTTGATTTTTCTGTTTTTATAAAACTTAATTTAAAACTACGCGACGTACGAAAGAAAATGTAAAACTTACACAATATTAATCCTAAAAATATGAAAATGACATTTTTACAAACCTAATGATAAAAGAAAATTATTAGAAAAAGTAAATTGTTTTTAAAACTATTTATCTAATTATTATTAATTAAAAACTATTTTTACTTATTTAATAATAGCCTAAAATACAAGAAAATATGAAACAAAGCTAGAAAAATAAAATTAAGACTTAGAAAAATCTAAATTAACAAAATAGAATTTTCAAAACTATTTTTGTATTTTTCTGATTATTTTTGTATTTTCTAGGAATTAAATACTATTAAAAACTAATTAAATTATTTAAAAATACAAATTTAACTAAGAAAAATCTAGAAAAATATTTTTTTGTCTTTTTATATTTATCTTAACTTAAGAAAAATGAAAAATTATTTTTTTGAACCTTTTCTTAATTAATTGTATTAAATGCTATTTAAAAAGTACTAAAAACTGAATTAAATCAAGAAAAATACTAAACAGTACTGGAAAAATCTGAAAAATTCAAGATAAGTCTACAATAATATTCTAGAGCTGAGAAAAATATAAAAACAGGTGCTTGTGTGTAGGAATTTGAGGCTGCAATGGAACTGCTTATAAATAAGCACTCTAAATAAGCCAAAAGAACACCAAGGAGCACCAACTGTATACAGAATATATAAAATGATAAAATTACCAAAATGCAACAAGTCTTAACTGCTTTTAACCTCTGGATTGCAACTTGCAAAGATTTGGCTTATTTGATTTTAGTGCTAAAAACAGGTTTAGGGTGCCTACTTTGAGCTTAAGAATAAGTTAACCAATAAGCCAAAAACCAAAACCAAAAGTTGGAACTAGTAGGAGACCTGGCTAAGAACCTCTAAACCAAAAAGCAGACCTGGAAGAGCTCTGATGAGCTTGGTGCAATGGCTGCAAGAAGCTGAGAAAACTCAGCTCTGACTGAGCTTATGAACATGGCACTTAAGCCCTGTTTGACAAGCTCATTTGGAGCTTAAGAAAAATTGCTAAAAATCTATAAAATTCCTAATAAGAAACTAGACCAACTTGAATTCTAAAACCCAGAGTTTCATTTGATTTGGTTCAGAAATGAGCTCAAGAAAAATCAACTCAGTTTGGTAAAAACTGAGTTTTTTCAGTTTTGACTTTTGAGCAATTTGGAGATTTTGACTTTATTGAACTTTGGAACCAATTTTATGGACTGAAATAGATGTTATATGTTATATTAAGACTATTGCAAGCTATGATAATGATAACTAAACATAAATCAAAACTTTGATTTTATAAAAAACCAACAGTTAAGCTTTTAAGAAAGTTGAAAGGTGATTTTGACTTTAGAGATGTGCAGGTGCAAAATTTAAGACAGATATGAGTAATAATGAACTCAATAAACCTAGGACAACAATCTCAGCCACTGAGCAAGCTTCAAATACAGTTTGATCAACTAATCCAAACACAGGTTCGAGCTAAGATTTACAAATTTCCACCACTGATACTCAAATCTAGACCATGCTATCTATGAACAGGCTATGAAACTAAATGATGCTAGTACTACCACTATAACTATTAATGAGACATTAGACTGATTATGCAGTTAAAACTATGGGTATGCATAAAAAGAATGAAACAGATTTAAACCAAGACTATAACTAAATAAATCAAAGCATACTATAATTAACTCAAGTGAACAGAATTGACACAAGCGTAACACTGGATTTTAAGCTAAATCAAATGTAAGGAGGGAAAGAAACTAACATTTGTCTAGCCACTGTGGCTTGCCATTGTTAGGAATTAGAAATTCCCGGTATTAAAGAGTCGGTCACCTCAAGTATATGTAATCGTTAGAAAGCTCGTAGTCGTAGTTCTTTTAAGTTAAGTAGTAATTTAGTTAAGTAACACCGTGGAGGACGGACGGGTCTTTACCCACTGTATGCCTGATCCACAGCCCAAAGTGTGGCGAGTTATGTAAGACTATAAATACTCTCTACCTTCCAAGGTAGAGAGTTGGAGCTAATAATAATATCTTTCACTTTCTCTCACTAAGTTCCCTAAACCTCTAACTTTCTCTCTCTAGAATTCCATCTATATGCTACTTTGTGTTATGGTTTGATGTGTATGTGAAAAGTAATATCTAACAATTGGTATCAGAGCCATGGTTTGATCATATCTTGCACATCTTTGGATTTATAGTGGTTTTTAGGTGGTTTTTGAGTTTGAAAAAGTTTAGTGGTTTTTGCATCATTTGGTTGATTTCTTGTGTTAAAGTTTGAATTTTGTTGGTACTTTTATGTTTAGAATCATCAAAAGTGTTTAGGTTTTCATTTGGTAAGCTTGAATCATCTTGGTTGGGTTGTTTTTGGATTGAAAAGTGATGTTTATATGGTTTTTCAAGCTAGCGACTTAGTTCACGGAATATTTTCTTGGTAGCGACTTGCTTCACATTTTTGTAGCGACTTACAGTGTTGGTGCTAGCGAGTTAGATCTAGCGAGTTATAGTACAAGTAGTGGAATCTCCACTACGGGTAGCGACTTGTGGTAGCGACTTGGTCAGTAGCGAGTTGCTCTTTAGCGACTTGTGTTTCTAGCGACTTGTGTAGCGAATTGCTGCCAAAATTTGGTTAGCGACTTGGTCTGTAGCGAGTTACTACTTAGCGACTTGCTTTTCTGTTAGCGACTTGGAACTCTAGCGACTTAGTGGTGTAGCGAATTAGTTGTTAGCGACTTGGTTCAAGAATTCGTAGCGACTTGGTTGATTTTTCCCGTCAAAACTTCAAACGGCCATAACTTTTGAACCGTAACTCCGTTTTCAGCGTTCTACCCATCAAAACGACCGTGAGAACGAGGAGAATAGACCGCCGAATTAACTTTAGTTTATTCGGGTCAATCTTCGAGGTCTAAATCCGCTCCGAACAGAAGTTATTGAGGTTTTTAAGTTTTTAGACCTAAATTTCTCAGGAAAAACGGGCATAAACCAATCCGAATCACAACCAAACAACATCTCTGCTTATCCCACAAACAATCATAAGACCTAACACACAATTGTCTATCATTGTGTCGATCCATTAGTCGTCTTAACACATTCCATTGGTCATTGCTTAACGGTTTAGTCTTGATTTTAGTAAAATCCCGCGAAAGATTCTATTTCTCGGTTTAAATCATAGACTGGTAAAATCCCGTGCATTCTACCACATCATGTCTTACTCTACTGACCCAGTGAATTCAGAAGTGCTTAAATTGTATGATGCTGTGGATAATAATGATAATGGATGCTACACTGAACGATTAAAGATGTTTGAATTAAACAACGAGGATGTGAGATCTTCATGTTCTGAGTACAATGAGAATGAATTGCACCTGCTACAGAATGCCATGCAAATGGAATGCAGCATTGAGCCCTATCAACTACTTCATCTGCACCTCATACAGTTGTTATCCATAGCTGGGGATCGAACATGTAGTGCTCTTTTCCGCCAGGACTTACCTACATTGACAAGAAGCTTACTGTTGAACTTAGAGCATTTAAAGCTGCAACTTACCAATGAAGAAGTTCAAAAAAATGGTTCCAGGGCAGCTCTTCAAGTAATCTACAAACAATTTCAGCCATTCATCAGTGGGGAATATTCAGCAGATTACGATCAACACTTGACTGGAATCTCCTTCAAAAAACATACTGGAATGGAAATTCAGGAATTCATTGAGACATTTATCCAACTCATGGATAATGTGAAAAAGTACATTGAGGAAACTGCACAAAAGGATGAAAAAGTGAATGAGTGTCAGGTGCAGTTGAGAGATTGTTGTGATAAGTTGGGTAATGTATCTGTGGAAGAATCGGGTGTTGCTGAATGCAGAATGTTAGAGAAAACAAATAATGATGAGTCGGACAATACTAAAATAGAATCTTCATGCTCATGTTCACAAGAGAGAGAGGTGCACCAGTCACAACCCGTGCAAGCTAATGCAAAGGAACGCTCCATGGAAGCTTCGGATGTACCCAAGATAGAGATGCACCGACCACAACCTGTGCACGTTAATGCAGAGGAAAGTTGCATGAAAGTTTCTGCAGTACCTAGGTATGCATCTTCTTCTCAAAATGATGATTATGAATTGCATGAGTACACTGCATTTGTGCCTGATGATTCCTTGACCACTGAACTCAATACCTATAAGGATCAAGTTGCTATTTATGAACAGCGTGCTAAGTTTGAGTTGACAACCCGTGAGCAGGAAATGGATGTCCAAATACGTACAATCATTAGAAAAAGTAATTTTAGAGAAGAAGTATTAAAACATGAGTTAAACTCCTTACAAGAAAAGCTTTCTAAAACTGCTAAGCAAAAACACGAACTTCAAGAAAATGTTAAAATGCTTAAGCAAGAGTTCAAGGCTAAGGAATCAAAACTTTTGAATGATTTTTCCAATCTAAAAACTTTGAAAAACAAGCTTGAAAATAAGTTGTACGTACAAGGGAATACCATTCAGACTGCTCACATGATCACTAAGCACAGAGTCTTAAGCGATAAGCACAGTGTTCCCATTATAGATAAACCCAATCCTGAGTATGGTAAGAAAGCAAAAGCAGCTCAAAATGTAATCTATGATGGAAATGAGATTCTTAAACCTAGACAGACACCTAGTTGCATTGAGTGCACTGAGGAAGATAGAAAACTAGATATTGCATCTAGGGAGATAATGGATAAGAAGCTAAATGATCCTAAGTGTAAAAAGAATAACATAACGATCAAACCCCATAATTACACTAAAGAAAATTGGATCTCCTTGAACAAGTTTAAGCCTCAGACTCTATTAACCCCTGAACAAGTGTTCTGGAAAAAGGATATGGAAATGCAAAAAGCTGAAAATCTTGTTGAAAAGAATCCCCCTTGTAGGAAACTGCCTAAATCAACTGTGTATCCTCCTAATACACCAATGCACTTAGTTCCTAGATCTCTTGCCACTAAAAGCAAGACCTTAATCAGTGAATATGTTATCTTTCAACTATTTGTTGATTTTGAGAAAACTTGTAAGAAAAGGATCACACCCACCGGTATAACTGAAGGGGAAAGGGGTTTTGAGCAAACTAAAGAATGCTATTTAACTGAGGTCATGCCTTTCTTTAAACAACTAAAAGATCAATTTGAGAGTCTTAAAAAGGGGACGCATTCTGATATTAAAGAAATGGAGAAGGTATTTGATGCAATGATTGTTGAGGTTAGTGACTATGAGAGAGAATTAAAATATAGTGAGATTGAGAGGAAGAACTTGCATACACTGAATGAGAATCTGATTTCTGAATGTATTGCTCAAGATGTGTTTTTCACTGCTACAAATTGTTCCATTGATGCTTCTCAATTTCATGAATTATCTGTTGCTCTGAAAGTCTCCCATGATCGTGTCATTGAGCTTGAAACAACAAATTCAAAATTGCATGAGAAAATAGAACAGGATGATCATGATAACTTGGTCAAACATTTTTCTAAATTAGAAGTTGAACATCTTGCTTTGCAATTAAAACATCAACATCTCAAAGAAAATGTTAAAACCTCAAATATCAAGACATCCTCTGATGCTCCTGAGTTTGATGCAGTTTTTGAAATTAGCAAACGTGATGAACAAATTCGAGCTCATTGCCACACGATCAAAAGATTGAAATCCCAAATTTCACAACTGAAAGGTGAAAAGAAGGATGTGACTGGTTCCCATATGCCTCCACCTTTAGATTCTCAGAATTTCCAACTTCAAAACATAATTGATAACTTGCAAAAGGAAAATGATTGTTTTAAAGCTGAAATTTCAAAGGTTAATGATCAAAACAAAGAGTTATGTGATTCATTTAAAGTTAATCATGATAAACAAATTGAAAAGATAACTTCTTTACTTAACGATATTGAGAATCTGAAGCGTGAGGTGAAAGGAAAGTTGCCAATCCCCAATTGCAAATACTCTGTTCCTAAGGTTTCTGATTGTGATAAATATGCTATCGATATGTTATATATTCCTCCGCCCATTAGGAATAATGAACTTGCACATAAAGCATACCTCTCATACCTTAAGGAAAGTTTGAAGGGTCTCCGTGAGATTGTTGAAGATGAAAGATTAGAAAAACCTTTTGATAGTACTATAGCCTATGCCTGCATGGATGCCAAACGATCTCAGGAACTCTTAGAGTATGTAATTGTCACAAGTCCGAAATCTAACAATAGGCGAGATAGAATAGTTGTGCCTTGTTCTATGCCTAAAGCCAAGCATGTGACCCTTGATATGCCTTGTTCCATGTCGAAATTCAAGCAAGCAACCTTTGATGTGCCTCCTAGAATTTCAGATCCCAGCACTTCTAGACCAGGAATGCAGAAAGTAGTGAAGCCATGTAATGTTCCCATCGTTACTTCTACAGATGTTAAGATTGACACTAAAGTTAGCGGGTCAAAACCTAGAAGCAATGCAAAGAAGGATAGGATTACGCAAACTAAAAGTGATCATGATAAGGAAGTAAAAGAACACCATAGGGACAAGAAGTTTGATTTGAACAAAAAGAATCGTGTTAGTTCTAGTATTAGCTCTAAGCTTACTGAAATTAATTCGAGGCCTTACGCTGTCTGCAAAACATGTAAAAAATGTTTATCTTCTGGTAATCATGATAAATGTGATGTGTTATTTCTGAGATCTAAGAATCATACCCCAGTTAAGAAAGTTTGGAAAGCAAAACAGATTAAGCAATCCTGGAAACCTACAGGGAAGGTTTTTACCAATGTAGGATTTCAGTGGAAGCCAACAGGTCGAATGTTCACGAATGGCAAACCTTGCTCTTTAACTAGATCCACTATGCCAAGAATAGTGCCTGTTAAGGTTTGGAAGCCAACTGGTAGAATAATCCCATTAAGCACAAAATGTCATTTGACTAAGTCTGATTCCTCTACTAGTTCAGCTCCTAGGGATAATGCCATTGCATCTAGGGTTTCTGCTGATTCAAAGACTGTTTGTACTAACCAAAAGGAACCCATCAGCACATGGGGATCCAATGTTTCCAATTCTCTGTCTTCGTCTGTTGTCCAAAGCAGGTCGTACAAATCGTCCCTTGGTATTTGGATTCGGGCGGCTCTAAACATATGACATGGCTCTTAACAATGACGTCTGTTTACTTCAGTTCAGGCCTCGTACTTCATCATAATGGCGTCTGCAGATAACACTTCAGGCCCCGTTCCTCAAAGAAAAGAAAGGTGTACGCTTCAGTGCGCTTTATCTTCTTAAGAAGAGAAATCTTCATGTTTATGACCATTCTCATCGACATTCTTCATCAACATGCTTCATGCTTTTTCCATGCGCTTCAGTCATCAAGTGAACCGGACTACTGATAATTACTCTTATTCCTCTTGCTCAATATAATGAAGATGGCGACATCATGTGCTAATTTTGCGGGGGAGAAGTGTGAATATAATATATTTGGATGATAATCACTTGGTTAATCAAGAATGGCATCTCTGTATGCAATTCTTGAGGGGGAGAAGAAGTGTGAATTTTTTGCATGGTTGACTGATATTTGAGAATATATGGTCAAACGGCTCCGAACCCATGAAAGAACCGAGATTCTTCTTATCGGATCATCTTCACATGTAGTTTCTTCTAAGAGCCGTTGGTTGACATCTTCACACGGGCTGATATGATTAAATGACAAAGTGCTTCTAGTTGCTGGGCTGATTTCTTTGATGAACATCTTTCTGTTCTTGTTTGATTAGGAGGGATTTTAATTAAGGGGATTTGCTATTTACAAGTTAACGGGAATGCCTTTGGTGTGAAGAAGATGTTAACTGTCTATTTCCCCATTCGGATAATCTTGAAGAAGGTCGAGTCTACAGTCTAATCTACATTTGAAAGCTACATGATTAGAAGACTAAAGACGAATTGCATTTGATGATCTAAAGACTTCTTCTTAATCCGGGCTGAGAAGAACACTTGAAAATCTTCGTCAGTTTAGGGGAGAGCACTAATTGGGGGAGATTGAAAAGCCAAAATTTAATCCCCAATTAGACTTGCTCAGATTCTTTAGCAATGATTCATTGCTTGATTTTTGATGACACTCCTCCAACGCCTAATGCTTCAATTACTAAGGATAATTGGGATTCATTGTTTGGGATTCATTGTGTTTCAAAGATATGTTTGATTAGTACTTCCAACCTCTAACGAATGTTGATCATTCAGCTTCTGAAGCTCATGCTCCGGTTTCTATTGACTCAACTGGTTCACTATCTAAGAAGTACTTCTTGGAATTCTCAAGAAACCTTATCTCCAGTTACTTCACAAGGCGTTGTTAATGACTATCATTGCAGTTGCACTCATGAATAGTGATTCGCTCTTTGGTACTCCTTTGCCAAATCTTCACGGATCATTGTTTCATTGTTCTTCTCATTGTGCACGCTATAAATCAACCACATGAACATTAAGGAAAATGACTACCTCATCCGCTCGAAAACATTATTGGTGAATCTTCCAGATCAGTTTCTTCATGTATACCTTAAGGAAGAATGCATTGATGTTGAGGAATCATTTGCTCCGGTTCATTCAGTGGAACAATGTACATCCGATTGTATGTTTGTTCACGTGTTGGACATTTGACACAAGTTGATTACTTCAGAGTTAATCATTTATCACTTATTTGAGATTGAAGTTGTCCTTCACAAAGGCGTGTTCTTATTTGATAACTTGCTCGGGCTTAAGAATTTGAGTTGAAGGCTTGATTTATCTAGTTACCAGCAGTCGGAGTGGATGGTTGAAGACCTGGTTAACTATCACTATTAGGAGTCACGTTGTTTTACTCAGTGTCACATGCAGATGACGATGTGGATAATATCAAGAGGTGTTAATGTCTCATACTTTGTTTGAGTGTGAGTACTTAGAGATTTGCTTGAAGCATAGATTCTCGACACCGTTCTTCCATCTTTAAGTGCAAGCTTAAGACACAAATGCGGGGAATTCGACTTCAGTTTCAAGTTTGGCATATCGGGTTTTTCTTCAACAGTGGTCACTTCAAATTGTCTACATATGGGTTGATAAAGATAGTTAGAGAGAGTTTATGTAGCAGTTGATTCTCACAGGATTCATTTGGGCTATTTGAGTTCTTCTCACAAGATTTCAAGTTTATGGATATATTATGTTTTGCTGATTCTGAGGTATCAAAACTATTTGGGGGAAGGATATATTATTCCAACTATTTGGGGGAAGTGGTCTCTGGAGACCTTTGGTTTTTGTTTCTTCAGTGTTCAGTTGGGAGAAATGTGAGAAGAATATTTGGAACGTGAGATGATACTGCCTATCGACATCTTATATACGGTTTATGATAAAGTGCTTCCGGTTATATGCACAACATGTTCACTTGATCGAGCTAATTCAGTTATTTCAGAGTTGACATCCATAGAGATGATTAGTGACTCAACATGTTACATGGATGCCATCGTCTCTACTCTTGTTGGGTACATGTGTACATTATGTGCTGATTGGTTATATGTTATATAGCTGGAATGCACTTGGTAAAATGAAGATGTTGATATATTGTTCCCCTAACTAGACAACTGGTCAATCTCGAAGAGTAAGGTGTACATCGGGGATGCACAACAGGTTCATGTGATCGGTCGTAATCAGTTAATCCGGATTTGATAACTACTGAGACGATCAATGTTCAACTTGTTACTTCGGTGTTCTCGTGTTCTTCAGGGTGCTGAGCTTCAATCAATGAGACCGCTTTGTATTCAACTCTACTTCTTAGGGAAATGGTCTTTATTCGATGTTTGTCGGTTTGGGGGGAAGCTACCAAAGATTCAAATTGAGAAGGCTCATGTCCAGACGATTTTCTTAGAAGCCTCAGATGCTTTGGTGGCGAAAGTTTAAGAGATGTTGGTTCCTTTCTTCTACAACGTGCTGAACGATATCTTTATCTCGGTACTCAATTCGTCATTCTCTTAAACTAATTTATCTCTTGTACATATATATTTGAAAAACAAAATACAAAATTATAAAACTTTCAAAAATTAAATAGAAAAATATAAAACTTTCAAAATCCATAAAAATTTGAAAAATTCGAAAAATCTTCAAAAAATATTGTCTTTTTTGTATTGTTTCTTCCGGTTCGATAATATCAACGGTCTTTGTGCTGTCATTCAAAGAATGACACGGGACTTTAGATGTTGTTCGAATTCTTAAAAAAAAAAAAAAAAAAAAAAAAAAAAAAAAAAAAAAAAAAAATCAATCAAAAAATATTTTTGGGAGAAAGAGAAATGGTTTATTGTCATCTTCAGGCAATAACCCGGTTTTAAAGAAAGAACAGAGCCATGTTTTACCATGTTTTCAAATCCTATGCTCTGATTCTATAAACTCCTATCTGCTGAAAACCAAATGCTTTGAAAAATAACTCGATCTCTATCTTTGATAATCATCTGGACTTATTTGTCAAAATCTCTATCTCTCAATCAACAACCTACGTCATTGATTGAGGGGGAGAATGATTTCAATTAAATTAAAAAGTTATTTGGCATTAAATTGTTTTCAAAAGATATACAGGCATGTTTTATAAATGGAGTTTAAAGTCTTAAAATCCGATCCTTATCAGTTCAAACGCTTTCACAATCATGTCACAATTCTCCTTAAAAGCTTTCAAAATCAATTTAAATCTATACGAGATCAAAAATCTCAAATGATTTGATAATTGTGATCGGGGGAGAATGTGTGATTTAAATTAAATTTAAACTGATAATTAGGTAAATGGTTATAAACGGATGTACATGCTATCCTGCCCACATGTGACAAACGATTTCAAATTTTCAATGCACATGTTGAGGGGGAGCATCTATCTTAAACATTTGATTTGAAACGTGATCATTCATCCTAATGTGCAGGTTCCCTCTAGTATGTGCAAAACTCTTTTCAAACCTCGAGGCACATATTGAGGGGGAGCAAATTCATGGAAACCTCATCCTTCCCGGAAATGCTATACCTACTTGATCTGTTGAGGGAAGTGATGTTGATATCTTTTAGAAAATGGTAATCAAAAGAAGTTAATTCTTTCTCTTGCCTCCGTGTGCAAAACATTTTCAAATACTTGATGCACATGTTGAGGGGGAGTTCTCGTTCTAAAAATATCAAAAACAATTCAGGTACAAAAAGCTTTGATAATATATCACAAGTATCTGAATTGATTTTCAAATGGTTTTCAATTGGATCCAATGGCAGATGAACAATACCAATTAGACCGACCAACTTTACTTTATGTACGGTGATATAAGGATGATAAGGTTAGGTGTGTGTTCCCATGATCCGCCAGAACCGGAGGGATCTACCCAGGGACAATCCACTAGTTAGTGTAGAAGTCCTTAGGTATGATGATAAAAGGAGAAAAATGAGAAATGGGAAGAGTGCGGACTGAGACAGAGCTAGTACTGGAATAAACCCAACAAGGTTCTAGCTATGAAGTCTTGGTAAGCACTGAAGGGGTTGAAGAATTAAAAAGAATTGAATGAGAAAAGGGTGAAAACAAATAGCCCTCCATTTATTCAACCTTAGGGCAGAAACCGGGTTCAATTCATATGCTACTGATGGTAACATCGGTATTGAAGACAAGACGTCATGGACCCAGTGACGCACTGCACTTCAACTTTCCAAACCACTCAAGTTCCTCTTAAAAGGACTTGTTTCATTCTCACGGGGAACCGACATTATCTATCGACTTTCTCTTAGAGATGGTTGATATTGAAGAAGGAGACCCTCTCCCTAGTCTCCGTTATAGGATCCAAATATGCACAAATTGAGTCTAGAGCCACGAGATCATCAATAAATCTCATTAGGACACTTTCAATGAAGACTCTCTGTTTCACACAATGTGGAAAGAGAGATTATATCTTGAGTCCTACGCATTATCCTTGTGGTATTGCCAGAACATCTGAGTGATGTGTTTACATATTCACAATGAAGATGGAAAGCCTTCTGGAGCCAACATCAAACAAGCTCCTGGTAGGTGGCATGTGAGATCTATTATATAGATCAACCATGTGACAACTGAACAGAAACAATGGGGAGATTCAATCTCTTGAATCAATCCTGGTTCAGGTTATGGATTGACGGATGCCTTTGAAAAACCGGTCGTTGTGCTTAATAAACTCTTTTCTTTAGCACATCGACTGTGTACTCATTTTTCAAACCAAAAGGTATTTTTATGATTGATAAATTGATTTTCAACAAAACCTTCGTTGTATTGCAAAAAAAATTTCTATAGAGCAATACACGATTGTTTTTCAAATCTCTTTTCATCAATCAGTGGACTTAAAATTCGCTGGTTCACTCACTCCGTGTTGTCTTCTTTGAGACGTTCCGGTTTGAGAACAGCTAGAACAGCTGCGAAACCCTGTCAAGGAGATTCTTAGGAATCCTACCTGATCACAGGCAGTACTTGTACTGATCAACGGGGAACCGTGGGCCGTGTACCTCAATTCATCGAAAGTGATCAAAGACACTTTCGTGCGATTTGTTGCTAACTGTTCTATGCAGGTACGCCCGACGTTTGCAGCTGATCAGAATGAAGCGGTCAATCTACAGCCGCATGCTCACCTAACACATTCATCTCAAAAGAAATCATGATTAGTGCATCAATGACTCTGATATTTTCACTCCATGCTTCTGCTACGCTGCTGCCAATATCATGATTCAACAAATGCTTCCGCTACTCTGATGAGAAGATATCATGATCCAGAATGTGAGCATGTCGGTCCCAAAGTCACAACACCACAATGGATGTCTCAGAGATTGTTGATTGCTGATGATCTCAAATGATGGCTCAAAATTATCATCACGTGGATCAGTAAAAGACCTCCACTTGGAACAACCAAACATGCAATGTGAAGAATCAATGTCTACGAGTTTAAGTGCAAAGAACTACATCAAGAATGCAAGATCAAGTGTTAATGTAATATCTATTTGTATTCTATGTAATTTTGGTACGTGATTGAGGTGACCTCCCTTAGGGGGAGATTGTTAGGAATTAGAAATTCCCGGTATTAAAGAGTCGGTCACCTCAAGTATATGTAATCGTTAGAAAGCTCGTAGTCGTAGTTCTTTTAAGTTAAGTAGTAATTTAGTTAAGTAACACCGTGGAGGACGGACGGGTCTTTACCCACTGTATGCCTGATCCACAGCCCAAAGTGTGGCGAGTTATGTAAGACTATAAATACTCTCTACCTTCCAAGGTAGAGAGTTGGAGCTAATAATAATATCTTTCACTTTCTCTCACTAAGTTCCCTAAACCTCTAACTTTCTCTCTCTAGAATTCCATCTATATGCTACTTTGTGTTATGGTTTGATGTGTATGTGAAAAGTAATATCTAACAGCCATTATCAACCAAATACCATTCATTTTAAACCTGTTCACAACCCAATTCCATAACCAGACCAACAATTCAAACCCAACAATATCCTAAACTAAGCTAATCCAACCCAAATTTATTCCAATTCAGCTCTGCATCACCCCAATACCATCACCAAGTCCAAACAAGCTTAGTTTGACTTTTGTTGACCCACTGAACATATTGCTTAAAACTGATTCATAAGCTTTTCAAAAGCTATAAATAGCTTACCTAAGCCTATTTGAGCTTAAAAATGAGCCATTAGAAGCTTGGAAACAAGAATTTGAAATTTGACTTTGCAACAGTAACATGAAAATTTGGAATCATAATAGAACTTTGGATTTATACTTAACCACAGATTATAATGATAATATAACTTGAATTTAGATCAAAGAAACAAAAGTTTACATTGTAAAGCTTAAACTAAATTATTTATACTAAAAACGACATACAAAGAAAATTAAAAACTAACTACTGCTTATTCTCTCCTTCTTCTTCCTCTTTTATAGCTCCAAAATGTCTCTCTCTCTCCTCTGACCACTTCCCACTTGGTTCCAGGGCCTTTGGATAACTTTTGTGGATTTTGGCCACTGGTTTGGTTTTGGCGGGAAAAGCATATTTTGACCTCTGGGGCTTTTAGACTGCAACTAGGGGGGGTGAGAGGTGTGATGATTATGTGGGTGAGAGTGGAAGGGATAAGGGTTGCAGGGATGATGGGAGAGGGGTGAGAGGTGTTGCAGGGCAATTGGTTGGGGAAGAAACACAGTGGGCGGCAAAAGGTTTGTGTTTGACTGGTTGTTTGACTAGGGGGTCAAAAAGGGTGTGACAGGGGGTCCAAAAAGGTGTACATGGCAGGGGTCAAATGTATTTTGACAAGGGTTTGTTTGTTTATTATGAAAAGGACTTGTTTTGTAATTCTGAAATCTTGAAGGACCATTTCTGTAATTTCTCCAAAGATGTTACAAGGACCAAAACTAACAAGTTCCAATAGTACAAGGACTAGTTTTGACATTTTCAATTTTCCAGGGACCAAACTTGACATTTTATGAAAGTTCAGGGACCTTTTCTGCCATTTAACAAAAGATTTATTCAAGGACCATTTTTGACAAGTTAGAATAATTCAGGGACCTTGAATAAAATTTTTCTTTATTGGTTTTACCAGGGACTGTTTTTGACAACTTTTGAAACTTGGGGGACTAAAACTGCCAATTATGCAAACTTTATACGTTTTTCACCAGATTTTGATATTTTTGCATTTAAAACACATAAAACACTTATTTGTGATATTTTTATCATTTTGATGCATTTCTGAGTGTTTTCAGATGTTTTTGTAGTTTAATTGGTACAAAAATGATGAGTATTTAGACACTCATCAATCCCCCACACTAAGATATTGCTAGTCCCTAGCAATGTTTTGAGAAAAATTAATGGATTTCATCTCTTTACCAAAAGCCATTACTTCTGGAGTAGCCAAATGTTTCAGTTCAAGTAAGAACCTTGGTACACCGATAACCAAATGATTTTGAGCAAATCATCAGCTTTCAACGGATTTGATTTGTCTTTACCAGAAGCCGTTTGCTTCTGGACTAGCCAACTCTTAGATAAATTATCAGTATTATCTTTGGTGAGTCGATTACCAATCATGGTTTTTCCACTGCCTTTACCACAAGCCATAAACTTGCGGGCTAGCCAACTCTTCACTTTTAAGGATATGGTGAGCTGAATACCATACAATTTTGGGCAAATTGCAAGCCGTCAACGGATTTGAGATATCTTTACTAAGAGCCGTTTGCTCCTGGATTAGCCAATCCTTATGTGGGTTAGATATGGTGGACTGATTACCATTTGTTGTGTTTAGTACATAGTACTTCCACTAAAAAAATTTTAAAATTTGGCCAATTTGGGGGAAAAAGGGACTAAAAGGGTACATTTATGATCAAATTCGCCAGAATTTCCCCCCCACACTTAGAAATGAATATTGTCCTCAATATTCAAAGTACCGGCTGTAATGCCGAAACTTAGAACGTAAAAAGATAACATTACTAGCTAAGTGTAGAAACACAACAATTATTCTCTTTTTTAATATTTACAATTTTCATTCATTTTTAAGATCTATATACAACATGTGGGGCATCTCCCCCACACTAGGGTGGTACACACGGGTGAAAACCCATGTTTAACTACTGTTTTTGATTACCGAGTCGCTAGCTTGACTCGACCCCGAATTAATTTGTTCATGGGGAAGTAAGTGGAAGAAACAGTCTCCATCGGACTTTCATTCAAGATGTTTGGATAAACACTGAAGTACGCGAAAGTTCCACACCGATGAGATACAGAGACAGACCCGGCTCACAAATGGTACATGGAAATGCCGGGATCAAAAATAGTGTCCTCATTCCTGAAGGAGAAAAGGGAACGAGAAACCACACCATTTGTGAAAAATGGAATAAAGATGTGCATCACAATGCAATCCCATTCTTCATTAGTAAGGAGCAAATCACCATTTGTTAGATTTTTAAGCTTAGACTTGAAGCTTGTATGGTGATTGGCAACAAAATTTCCGGGAGGGAGAGCTGGAAACGGTTCTTTAATCAACAGATTTTCAAGAAAGAGGATGTCTCCCTCCGAATCAAAGTAAGTATTGTCAATCCCTGTTGGAATTGACTCATCACTAAGAAAAGCATCGACCTCCTTCCAAAAGTTATCATCTTCCTCATCCGGAGTGAGAGAAGGAATGGAAGAGTCGGAAATGGGACAAGAAATGAGTGGATGATCATTATATAGGAGACTTTTAGTTTCTCCAAGATCGGCTTCGAAATCAAAGAGATCATCGCCACTTTCTGATGAAAGTGGACTGATGTGAGTGAGTTCATCGGTGAACTCCTCAAGAAGATGATCAGCATCAGACTGTGGGATTGATGCCTCAACATACTCGATGTTTCCATGAGAAGTACAATCGTCGCTAACATCGGAGAAAGTTTCAAAATGATCTTTTGAACACTCAAGAGGGGAAATAGAATCACACACATGATCAGAAGTTCCCTGTGACTCTCTTGGGATTGGGACAAGGCTCTCAACACTAGACTTTATGAATTCGTCCGATTCCTTTTCAGGAACAGTGTCAAAATGCTCGTCCCCCATGGTCAGAGAGTGAGTGGGAGCTTCGGGTGTGATAGCAGTTGTTTGAGATGGAATCTCAACTGCTGGGATATCAACTGACTGAGGGAGTTTAGAAGGACTAGCATACATATGTTTTATACTTTCCATTTGTTCTTCTGCTAGTAATTCCATCATAGTCTTTTCTCCCTGATTTTTCATGGAAGGAATTTCAACTGATGAACTTGATGAATTTGTACAAAGTTGACTAATATCAAGGGTAACTTCATCATCATCGTCATCAGGAATGAAACGAAATCGAGAGCTAGATTTGGCTGCTTTTTCTTTTGCAATTGATTCCCTAATAGATTTTTCAAAGGCAATCTGGGAATCTAATTTAGCAGTCCGCTCTTCAGCTAACAAAACTTCCATGGATTTTTCATTTGGATTATCTTGGGGATGTTTACATTCCTTCAAATCTTTCACTAAATTCAAAAGATCAAGGAGAAGATTTTGAGGAAGTGGCTCAGGCTGAGGTGGTGCCTGATTTACTTGGTACTGTAGAGGTTGGTCATGATATGAAGAGTCATAATTGTTACAAGGAAATGGATTCCTTGTTTGACAATCAGAGCTAGAGTGAGGACCTCCACAATACTCACAACAGTAAAACTGATGTGGTTGTGAGTCATATGTGTTGTAGTCATAATTGTTATCAGGAACCTGCTCATAGACAAGCGTGTTTCCCGATTAACAATCAGAACTGGAGTGTGAACCACCACAGTACTCACAACAGTAAAACTGCTGAGTCTCACAGTGTGGTAGCTGATGGAATAAATCAGTTGTGTTATGGTAGGAATAGGGATCCTGGTTATAGACATACCCGTTTCCTGATTCCACCATGCTACAACTGGGGCAATTGCCACCATTATAAGGACCACCACACCATTGACAACCAAGAGGGTGAGGATAAGACATAGAAAGAATCAAATGTTTTCAGAGGGGTAGGGATGAAGAATCAAAGATGTGAGAGGGTAAAGATGGATATTTTTGAATTTTTGGATAAACATTTTGTAAAAATAAGAAAGAAAATATTTTTGGGCTTTTGATTTATATAAGAAAATATAAACATATAGATGGTATAAACAAAGAGTGAATATTCAAATCACTAATCTGCTAAACGTAAGACTATTAGCACTGCTCCCCGGCAGCGGCGCCAAAATTTGATCCGCTCCAAACAGTCAAGTTTTCTCACGCAAGCTGACCACTTGTGAATGGCCGACCGTAAGAAACTTAAAACGGTTCAGAAACAAACTCAATGAAGTCCAGGAGAGTATAGTGTTTCCCCAGGTCGTTAAGTCCCAACGAGCTGTGCGAGAATAGTCAAACGTAAAGTGATCGAGAGGATTTGAACGGGAAAGGATTGTGATTGATCTATACCTAAAGAGAAAGCCCATAAACTGCAGGGGCTTAAATGCAAATTAAAGAAAATTAAAAAGATAAAAAATATTAAATAAACGCTATCACTATTTGCAAAATGATGTTTTTGATTTTTCTGTTTTTATAAAACTTAATTTAAAACTACGCGACGTACGAAAGAAAATGTAAAACTTACACAATATTAATCCTAAAAATATGAAAATGACATTTTTACAAACTTAATGATAAAAGAAAATTATTAGAAAAAGAAAATTGTTTTTAAAACTATTTATCTAATTATTATTAATTAAAAACTATTTTTACTTATTTAATAATAGCCTAAAATACAAGAAAATATGAAACAAAGCTAGAAAAATAAAATTAAGACTTAGAAAAATCTAAATTAACAAAATAGAATTTTCAAAACTATTTTTGTATTTTTCTGATTATTTTTGTATTTTCTAGGAATTAAATACTATTAAAAACTAATTAAATTATTTAAAAATACAAATTTAACTAAGAAAAATCTAGAAAAATATTTTTTTGTCTTTTTATATTTATCTTAACTTAAGAAAAATGAAAAATTATTTTTTTGAACCTTTTCTTAATTAATTGTATTAAATGCTATTTAAAAAGTACTAAAAACTGAATTAAATCAAGAAAAATACTAAACAGTACTGGAAAAATCTGAAAAATTCAAGATAAGTCTACAATAATATTCTAGAGCTGAGAAAAATATAAAAACAGGTGCTTGTGTGTAGGAATTTGAGGCTGCAATGGAACTACTTATAAATAAGCACTCTAAATAAGCCAAAAGAACACCAAGGAGCACCAACTGTATACAGAATATATAAAATGATAAAATTACCAAAATGCAACAAGTCTTAACTGCTTTTAACCTCTGGATTGCAACTTGCAAAGATTTGGCTTATTTGATTTTAGTGCTAAAAACAGGTTTAGGGTGCCTACTTTGAGCTTAAGAATAAGTTAACCAATAAGCCAAAAACCAAAACCAAAAGTTGGAACTAGTAGGAGACCTGGCTAAGAACCTCTAAACCAAAAAGCAGACCTGGAAGAGCTCTGATGAGCTTGGTGCAATGGCTGCAAGAAGCTGAGAAAACTCAGCTCTGACTGAGCTTATGAACAGGGCACTTAAGCCCTGTTTGACAAGCTCATTTGGAGCTTAAGAAAAATTGCTAAAAATCTATAAAATTCCTAATAAGAAACTAGACCAACTTGACTTCTAAAACCCAGAGTTTCATTTGATTTGGTTCAGAAATGAGCTCAAGAAAAATCAACTCAGTTTGGTAAAAACTGAGTTTTTTCAGTTTTGACTTTTGAGCAATTTGGAGATTTTGACTTTATTGAACTTTGGAACCAATTTTATGGACTGAAATAGATGTTATATGTTATATTAAGACTATTGCAAGCTATGATAATGATAACTAAACATAAATCAAAACTTTGATTTTATAAAAAACCAACAGTTAAGCGTTTAAGAAAGTTGAAAGGTGATTTTGACTTTAGAGATGTGCAGGTGCAAAATTTAAGACAGATATGAGTAATAATGAACTCAATAAACCTAGGACAACAATCTCAGCCACTGAGCAAGTTTCAAATACAGTTTGATCAACTAATCCAAACACAGGTTGAAGCTAAGATTTACAAATTTCCACCACTGATACTCAAATCTAGACCATGCTATCTATGAACAGGCTATGAAACTAAATGATGCTAGTACTACCACTATAACTATTAATGAGACATTAGACTGATTATGCAGTTAAAACTTTGGGTATGCATAAAAAGAATGAAACAGATTTAAACCAAGACTATAACTAAATAAATCAAAGCATACTATAATTAACTCAAGTGAACAGAATTGACACAAGGGTAACACTGGATTTTAAGCTAAATCAGATGTAAGGAGGGAAAGAAACTAACATTTGTCTAGCCACTGTGGCTTGCCATTATCAACCAAATACCATTCATTTTAAACCTGTTCACAACCCAATTCCATAACCAGACCAACAATTCAAACCCAACAATATCCTAAACTAAGCTAATCCAACCCAAATTTATTCCAATTCAGCTCTGCATCACCCCAATACCATCACCAAGTCCAAACAAGCTTAGTTTGACTTTTGTTGACCCACTGAACATATTGCTTAAAACTGATTCATAAGCTTTTCAAAAGCTATAAATAGCTTACCTAAGCCTATTTGAGCTTAAAAATGAGCCATTAGAAGCTTGGAAACAAGAATTTGAAATTTGACTTTGCAACAGTAACATGAAAATTTGGAATCATTATAGAACTTTGGATTTATACTTAACCACAGATTATAATGATAATATAACCTGAATTTAGATCAAAGAAACAAAAGTTTACATTGTAAAGCTTAAACTAAATTATTTATACTAAAAACGACATACAAAGAAAATTAAAAACTAACTACTGCTTATTCTCTCCTTCTTCTTCCTCTTTTATAGCTCCAAAATGTCTCTCTCTCTCCTCTGACCACTTCCCACTTGGTTCCAAGGCCTTTGGATAACTTTTGTGGATTTTGGCCACTGGTTTGGTTTTGGCGGGAAAAGCATATTTTGACCTCTGGGGCTTTTAGACTGCAACTAGGGGGGGTGAGAGGTGTGATGATTATGTGGGTGAGAGTGGAAGGGATAAGGGTTGCAGGGATGATGGGAGAGGGGTGAGAGGTGTTGCAGGGCAATTGGTTGGGGAAGAAACACAGTGGGCGGCAAAAGGTTTGTGTTTGACTGGTTGTTTGACTAGGGGGTCAAAAAGGGTGTGACAGGGGGTCCAAAAAGGTGTACATGGCAGGGGTCAAATGTATTTTGACAAGGGTTTGTTTGTTTATTATGAAAAGGACTTGTTTTGTAATTCTGAAATCTTGAAGGACCATTTCTGTAATTTCTCCAAAGATGTTACAAGGACCAAAACTAACAAGTTCCAATAGTACAAGGACTAGTTTTGACATTTTCAATTTTCCAGGGACCAAACTTGACATTTTATGAAAGTTCAGGGACCTTTTCTGCCATTTAACAAAAGATTTATTCAAGGACCATTTTTGACAAGTTAGAATAATTCAGGGACCTTGAATAACATTTTTCTTTATTTGGTTTTACCAGGGACTGTTTTTGACAACTTTTAAAACTTGGGGGACTAAAACTGCCAATTATGCAAACTTTATACGTTTTTCACCAGATTTTGATATTTTTGCATTTAAAACACATAAAACACTTATTTGTGATATTTTTATCATTTTGATGCATTTCTGAGAGTTTTCAGATGTTTTTGCAGTTTAATTGGTACAAAAATGATGAGTATTTAGACACTCATCAAAAACAGTTTATAGGATAATAAGAAAACAATTCATCGTTTATAAAATGGTAGCAAGGTCAAAATTTTTGATTTTATGAAACAGAAGTAAAACATTTTTGCAGGATGACCGCAAAAATGGTTTATAGAATGATCGAAAATAGTTTGTATGTCAATAGTGACACAATTTATTATCCTGTAAGGGGTAGCAAGGATAACTGATATTCCAAAAGGATGAGCGAAAGATTAGGCGTCTATTCCCGAGATCGCGGTTCAAGTTACTCCTTAAAGGCTTAAGGTTTATGTCGGTCATAGAATCTCTATCGAATGGAGAGCCTAGAAAGTTAAGAGTACGACTCTAAAGGAGAGTATTAATTACTACCAGCAATCGATCGATTGACTCAGTAGTGCACTCAATACTTAATGCAGACGGGTACAACATTCAAATTCAAAGTCATAATTTCCAAAAGAAATCGTACTACTAATCGATATAAAATCAAATTCCAAATACGAGTGAACATCAATGGTTCTAAATGGTTACACTAAATGTGTCACATTGATAGAGCGTAAGGAAAGCATCAAGAGAACAACATCGATGGGATAACATTGATCGAAGATAAGGCTTGGGGTAAAGGCGTCTGTAACAATACTAAAAATAGAACAAGGCTACGGGAATAAGTGAATCCAAATTTACAACGAGACGCAAAGTCACAGAAGCTAGAAGTCTAAATTCAAATGTAGCCAAGATCGATTTCAAACACTTCAATAAGCTCGATGAGCTTATTACAACTTCACAAAACCAGAATGCAAACTTGTGACCAATCGGGTCTAACCCGACCCGATGCGAAACAAGGTCAGGCGGTTCCCATGATTCCAAAAATAATCTGAAGTCATATCATGACTAGACAGCGACGAAAATCGTTCCATACAAGAGGAAGAATATCACGATAAAAAAGTATTGTGATGCCAGTGTGTTGTGTGTGAAAGTAAACTTTTATGATATTCCATGCTCGTATACACACACACCAAAAACTTTACTATTTTCTAAAATTAAGCCAAAAACCAACCGGACATAACTCTATTATAACTACTCCAAGTATCGAAAGGTTCACCCCTGAGTCGGACAAAGGTGATCAGGCTATGTCCATTGTCCCTGGCTGAAGATAGGGGATCAGTCTATATTCACCTGAGGTTCAATGAACTTTGAAATACTCGACTTAGTTACGTTAGCACCGTATCCATCACTTCCAAAATCCGTTCAAAAATACCAAACAAATGTCCACACTCGAGGAAGAATGATTAGCTTACGTAGAGAAAGAGGCGCAACGCTATACGATGTGTAAGTATAAGTATGTCGAAGATACTTATAGCAGATAGCAAAAAATAAATGGATATACTCATCCAATATTAAGGCACACGTCTCATCAAATATATTAGCAATCAAAGTCACAAGTGAGGCATCAGCTTGGCAGGCAGGCATGTGTCAGTCCTAGGGTTAAACTTTTGTAAAAGAGGTTATAGTTGGTTTTGAAAATTACCCAGTTCTCTATAACCTATGCTCAAATACCAACTGTAACACCCCCAAAAATCGGATTCAGAGGAAGCATACAAGTCATGGATGATACTAATTGGAATCACAACACAAAGTATAGAACAACGGTTTTTACATTAAGAAACCTCATAATCAAAGGTATAAAGTTTACATTTTCAGAAATAGTGCAGAATACTGGCCCATAATAATAAAGCGGTACCAAATACAAATATCAGAATCGTCTATGATCATGTCATGCCATTGCCCAAGCACCTCCAAAAGTAAACTATCGCCTCAATACCTGAAAATACATGTTAAAAGTGTCAACACGGGGTTGGTGAGTTCATAAGTTTAAGTAAAATACTTTTGAGTTCCAAAAGAGCCTTTTGATCATTGTGACGCCCACAATGTCACGAAAACAGAGTTTACCTTTTGTAAAATAGTAATGTGGACCACAAGGTTTTCGAGAGCAAATAATTGTTCACAAACAATTCAAAATTTACTATAGGCTCACACTGCCTAAATCACAGTATCATATCAAAATAACGATTATGCAGGCTAAGTCAAGAAACTAACGCTAAACAGTACGGGCCGTAACTGTCTCTAATGAACGCAAAATCCGACATGTTATACTTCATGGCAAGTTGGAACATCCCAAATCCAGGTAGACTGGTTCATGGCAAGTGGATGTCCAAAGTCCAGACGAGGTAGTCAATCACGAAAGATCTAACTATAACACTCGCACTATCCTGAACTAATAATCCACAATTCATAAAGGCGTTTGGGTTTTATACCTTAACCTAACACGTAATGGCTCACAAAACATTTCCAATCAAACATTTCAAAAAAAATATACAAATCAAACAAGTGTTTGCATTTAGTCAAAAACGAGCTTGTATTCTCCCCCAAAACAGTTCAAAAACAAGTAAAAGAAGGGGCCATGAACTCACCTCTGATGAAGTAACGCAAGAATCACAACTGGCATTAGTGAGCAAAGCACAACAGTCTCACAAGAACGACACAACGATATCCGAAAAGTACAAGCACAACGGTACGACATTGGCACAACCTAATAGAAATTTTCTATCTCAGAATAAATCTAGCAAAGCAAATGAATTTCCGAAAGACAACTTGTCTTAGTTTTCATGGAATACTCGTATCAAAGATTTCAAAAATCCAGTATCAATATCTCAAAAGTTTATTTTTAACGTTTCATATGGTGGTAAGCAAACATAGACTTTACATACAACTCATGCCAAAATATAATATGTATCCCAATATATTATAAATAAAAGCATAAAAAGAATAGTCAAAAGACTATTGACAAAGACTCACATCGAGGAAATATCGACAAGAAATACATTAAAGAGAACAACGACGAATAATAAAAGCAAAAGAAGTTTATTGGTAGTTTCGGTATTTACCAACTAATCCCAAATAATTTGGAAAACCAATTTGTGTTTACAAAAACACATGTTAATATTTTAATTAATAAGGATTTTATAGTTAAGTAAAACCATACTTTTCGATCTTAGTCGGGGTTTTATCACAATAAAAGTGATTTGAATATAAAGGTGTAAGTTTAAATATTTTATAAACTTTTGGCATGGTATGCTCATTTACCCAATATTAGCAAGTCATCATGACTTTAATAAATCAATTTTATCAAATAATATTTCCCGACAATTTAATAGATAACCGATAACGAGTATTCATTGATTATTAGACAGTTTTTCTTTATTGCATTCATTGCAAATCAAATATATTAAATTCATAATGAGTCTAATATATTTTATTCATTTCCAAGTCCAATAAGTCCATATTGTCCAATAATTACCAATACCAAGTCTAATAATTGTCCAAGTATCATTAAATCCAACACACGTCTCATATGTCAATTTATTATTTGTATCCAAATCCAAAGTATCAAATCCCAAATCGTATCCGAAACGTACCAAAGTATCAATGTCAAATAAATTGAATTACGTTAGTTTGTAATTTCGATAATCCGTAAAAACATTAAGCATGTTCAGTAAACACTTAACAACACCAAACATTCACCATTTCCAATTTAGTGGGCTCATTACTCACTAATACACCCGTAAAAACACACCTCAAGTATATGTGGGCTTCGGCCCGTTGTCAGTAACCAAACACACTCTTTAATTGGGCTTGGCCCCATACAAGCATAAATACAGAACAAAAATAAGAATACTAATCACACTTTTATTTTTCTCAAGCAAAATTCCCAAACACATTATATAACATAATTTATTTATTATATACACAACCAAAAAAAATATAGCATTCCTTTGTGTAGTAGTTATTAGACCGAGTTAACAAACACACGACACCCTTTGTGTCTCGTTAAATTAACCGAACAATCATCACCAAACTTGTGGTGACCTCGCCGGACCAAGCACGCAATCAAACACACCTCCTGATATAGGACTTGAACACAACCTAACTGAATGTGGCTCCTAGCCCGTTACACACAAACTGCGAACGTACCCTGTTGCTTTTTGTTATACCAACACTCACCAACACCACTTGGTTACAAATCGAGACTAGAAGAAAATAATACGGGTATCACCACAACACATCACAACAACTGCAATAACAACACGATAATCGAACATCCCCGATGCAAGTTTTCTTTTGGAAATCGAGACTCAAACGTACCCTACGTGGGTGTTAACAAATCGCACCCTTAATAGATAGAAATGGAGTCAAACAATTACACAAATGAGCTGTAAAATTAGACCGTGATAAACAAATCTATGACAACCCAATACCAAATCCAGATATCAATCTGAATCGACTACAAATGACATACCGAACATCATTTTATCCAATCTCACCTCGCGAAGATAATCAAACAAAATTTTCAAATAAAATAAATCGAAAAGTAAAATAACAACAATAGCATTCAAAAGTCACCACACGAAATCATTACTAAGTCATTCTCAACTGTTATACACCACACGAGTTTAACGAAAAACGGTTTTAGTCCATCTTTACCACACAAAATCGTTTCCAAAACGTTTTTAAGTCAAGTTCTATAAGCACGAAAACAAGACAACGAGTTATGGTCGGTTGGTATAAAAAGAAACATGTAAAGTAGGTTTACTATCATACCGAGAAGAAAGAAAAAAGAGAGATAGCGAGATGAGAGATGAACCACGATCTTTTAACTCAAACATAAACCCTCAAGTTTAAACCCTAACCCTTGATCTCTTGCTCATCTTGATCTGAAAGGAAATGATAACGGTGTGGCGGAACGGAGTGGTGGGTTGCAACAGTAGGCGGCGGCGGCTACTGAGAGTGGAAGAGAGGAGGAGGGAAGTGGAATTGATCTAGGGTTTGTGGAATGAAACCCTAAAGATAACTTTTACTCTTATATCTTAAGACAAGGACAAATCATGTAAAATTTGGAAATTCACGGGGGCGCGGTTAGATTAAACTACAGGGACCATTCTTGTAATTTCCTCAATCTTTTGATGTTTAACAATTTGGGGCTCATTTGGACTAGCAAACGATCGATTCGACTAACGAAAATTGCGCCATCGTGTTCAGAATAACTTTTCCAATATAAACGAGTGTTTACACGACTAATTTCTCGTATAAAATATCAAAATTAAATCAAATCGTTGGTTGTGTCAGTACGCGTTGTGTCTAATTTTCACGATTCGCGAGATAACTTTCTCGTTTTCACGTCAAATGAGCTCAGGAAAGTTCGTAAATGAAAAATAGGGATATTTCCTTGAGAAATAAATATTTGGAAAATCACGGGATGTCACAACATTATTATCACTATCTTCCACGGCCTTATTCGCATCCTGAACGGTATTGCCCACATTTCTAGCCATTGAAGACCCACATTCTCGAATAAGTTTTCATTTTCCTTCAAAGATTCAAACGAATTCGTTGGATCAACTAGATTAGTATCATCCGAATTGACGGGTCCCATATTACTAGAACTCAAAGCCGTATTAGAGGTATTAAGTTCCAGGGTTGTGGCCCCATTCTTTCGCTCACTATATTTTTCCTGTTTTGTCCCTGATCCACTGGCTTAGATACAGGACGATACAAAAATGTACCCTTAGGTTTAAATCCCATTGACCAATCATGTTGTTTGCCTTTAGTTTTATGGTTATGTACAGTTTGGAATACATCATTCTGAGCAGCATTATTCCTCACATGACTTGGGTCATTCTTCCTTCGGTAATCTGTTCCTAATTTCTCACCTACTTCAGAAACTACATGTTTTAGACATTGGCTATCATCATGACCAAACACTGCACAACTACCACATCTTGGCGGTTTCCACTCGTATTCCACCTTAACTGTATGCAAATAAGAACCCGAACCCTCCACATAAGGAATAATAATCACGGTATTATATTTAAAGATACGATCAGTCTTAATGTCAATCAATACACGCGTATAATCCAATCGACCCCAAGAATCAATATACATAGTGCTCATCAATGTTTTAAAACCCGAGTCGACCCGGCCGGGTTAACCGGTTGGACCGGTTCCGGGCAAAAAAACGGGTCAAAATAACCCGGGTTTTTAAAACCGGGTTAACCGGTTAGACCCGCCGGGTTTTGAGTGACCCGGGTCAACCCGGGTCTCGAAACCCGGCCGGGTTTGGTTTTTTTCAATTTTTTTTAATAAAAACCGGGTTGACCCGGCGGTTGAACCGGTTAACCCGGGTTGACCCGGCGGTCGAACCGGTTGACCCGGTTATTTATTTTTTTGTATTTTTTTATGGAAAACCGGGTTGACCCGGCGGTTGAACCGGTCGAACCGGTTGACTCGACCGAGTCGATTATAAACCCGGGTTTCAAAACATTGGTGCTCATATAAGAGTCAACCATGATTGGTGTACCCACTCTGGTCGCAATGGCACTCAACCCCTCCCCAGTAAATGTCGTAGCCAAAATATCATGCAATTTTACCCAAACCGGGACCGATTTCAACTCTTCTTTTAACTAGCATTCATTAGGCGACCACTTCTTAAGAATAATAAGGGCACTACGTATCAACCAACGTCCGTTTTCCAATACCCCATCCCTACCTGTAGCCGAGTTGAAATTGAAAAGGGAGAACCCTTTCGAATTCATCATTGCTTTGGTTATATCAAACTTCTTTCATACGTTCATCACATAATGCTCAACAACAATAAAATCAATTCTTTTGCCCAAAAAGTAACCATATAAAGAATTTCCATACCTACGATTGGCCTCCAAAACCGAAGATAAGGAATAAGAACTTCATCATTGCTTGATTCCACATAAGTCTAATATTAATATGATAAATAAACCTTTTTTCCTTTTAAATTTATACACGTCCACCATTATAACAAGATATTAGAACATTGTAAATGTTTTATTTATTTACTAGACGAATACCCGTGCAAAGCGACGATGTACAACGACAGATAATTATACTTGTGAAATCTTGATTCTAGTTTGACCCTTGATGCAAAACTTACAAGTTTAATTTCTAGTTATTGGGGGGAAAAAATTATGGGTTAGACACAAAAATGAAAAAAAAAAATTAATGATTAAACAATATAGCAAATATTAATTTAGTAATAGATTTTTTTTATCATTTTTAATTAATGTATAATACTCTACTAACATTATTAATTTTAAGCCTTTTATGTTTTAAAAAAATGCCATTCACTCTTTATAGATATTAAGGATAATGATATTTGTATCTAGGGGTGGAAACTAGCCGAACCGAGCATGAGCATGTCAGATCAAGCTCGGCTTATTTATATTTTAGAAAACTCGAGCTCGAGCTCGGCTCGATTCGAGACTTAAGATTTGGGCTCGAGCACGGCTCATAGTTTGATATATAATGCTCAAGTTCGGCTCATTTGTGAGGTGCATATAAAAAAATTGCTTGGCTTCTTAAAATTGCGTGCTCGAGCTCATTTATATATAGCTCGTTTATTTGTTTTGAACTCATTAATGAGCTCGTTAGTATACATACACAAAATTTACTAAAGCTCGTTTAGGCTCGTGAGCCTAGTCGAGCTTTGTATATAAAGCTCGGGCTCAAGCTCGTTTATCAAATGAGCTCTAATTTAAGCTCGAGCTCGTTTAAGCTTGGCTCGTTCGAGCTTTTTACCGATTCAATTCCTAGCTTTTCACGAACGGCTCGGCCGTTTCTACCCCTATTTATATCCTGAAAGGATTTGATTCACGATTGTAAATATTATTACTTTGTTTTTGTCCTATATATGTAATCAACGAGTACGGTCGATACCTGCACTTCGGTGAGGATCTATCTAAAATCGTTGCGGATCTGTGTAACCTCGTACGTATATCCATTGCCTTTGCAGAACTAAACAAACTCGACATAATACACATATTTTTAGTAAAATAAAAGTAATGTGTTTATTTGAATTATTAAAAACTTTCAGGAGAAATTATTGTTCAATAAACAGTATTCCTCATGGAGAAATAGAAGAAATAGTCCCCGTGGTTGATATACGATTACGCAAACAATCTTTGAAAATTTGCACAAAACGTCCATTTTTTTTACTTTCCGTTACAATGACAGTCTCTCAGTTAAATCTAGCGATTGTTTATGTAACAAAAAGGTAACAATAATTTCCTCTGAAAAATGGCAAAAATAGTCCTCGTGGTTTACAAACAATTACACTTGGAGTACCTAAAGAAATGCAAAAAATGCCTATTTCATCACATGTCGTTCCTTAGTTAACTGTAGGGACTGTTTATGTAACAAATGATTACAGAAATAGTCTCTTTTAGGGGGGTGGCAGTCATGCCCAATAGCATATCTCATACCTAATCACCCACCAATAATATCCTTCTATCTCATCTCTTACCAATCTCATACCTAACTATAGATTTTTAGTGACAACACGCCTAACCCATATCTAATCTAATTTTTTTTATATTTATAATTAGAGTTAATTACATAAATCATCCTCGTGGTTTGGTAGAAATTACGGATCTTGTCCCTATAGTTTTTTTAGCGGGTTTCGTCCCTGTGGTTTACAAATCTTACGGATCTTGTCCCTGATCTGACCCGGTCCCAAAAAAGGACCTCCCTTGCAAATACTCTCTAACGTGAGGGCTAACATTATAGTTTGGTTTTAACGATCGTTATACAAACCACATGGACGATTTATGTAATTTACTCTTTAAAAAAAAAGTTTTTTCTTTTTAATTTTATTATTCAAAATTTTTTTAATTTTATAACGATTCAAATAAAAAAAAAAAAAACTTTTTTTTTTTTAAAATTTAATTTTAATTTTATTATAATAAATTAAAAAAAAACAAATTTTAATTTTATTATAATAAATTAAAAAACTATTTTTAATTTTTCTTTTTATAATAGTCGGGTATTGGTGATCACCTCTTTTATATTGGTCTCTCAAATGCTTAGGACAATTTCGCCAAACGAAATGTGTACAATCAATGCTACCAAGCATTCCAGGAATGTGATGTTGTTCTGCATGTGCCTCGAATAAGCGTGCAACGTCGTGGGTTGTCGGCCTACGTAAGAACTCTTGCCTATATAATTGGATTACCGCATCGCAAAAATGATCAAGGCATTCACCTACAAAGTTAAAAATTAACCGAATTATAAAAAGCTAAAAAATACCGAATTATAAAAAACGAAAACATTATGAAAATATACCGAATTATAAAAAGCTAAAAAATACCGAATTATAAAAATAACCTGACGTTCTTCGTGCCATGTTTAGGTAGTCATCATATCTATCCGGAGGTCCACCCGTTGCGAGTTGTCGAATGGCCAATGTGCATTTTTGTAACGCCTTGAAACTTTTTCCCCCTAGCATCTACGCCCTCTTGAAACCATTCGAAATTCGCTTCAATATCACCATCAATTTTTAGAAACAAGCTTTTATTCATACGAAATCTTTCACGAAAAACATGGAGGGGAAACTTTGGGTTTTCATCTACGAAATAGTCATTCATTAGAGTTTGAAGAGTTTTTTCACGAAAACGGGTAACATACCCTCGGGTATCGGTTGAGCTTGTCGTGTCTTCAATGGCATCGCACGCGGCTAATAAGGTTGACATGGTAGAACCTGTGGAAAACAATAGTTCGGAAGAGTCGGAGGGAAAAACTAACTCGTCTTCGGATGAAGAAGATGAAGATGAACATGAAGCCATTTTGTTTGAGAAATAGAGATGTTTTTGTTTGAGTAAAAATAGAGATGTTTTTGTGTGTGAAATAATGTTAAATGGGTGGTGTTTAAATAGGTAAAAAAAAAATGATTTTTTTTTTTTTTAAGCCAACGGATACGTTTTTAGCCGTTGAACGGCTTGATTTTTGAATCTTTCTCCTACACCAAATCGGCGAAGTTTGTCGAATTAAACCACAAACACACCACTCCGAATCATAGGCAATGGTCATACCGATCGGTATGGTGCAAACCGCTACCCACACCGATCCCAATGCCACCCCCTTTAGTTATTTAACTTTACAAAACCATCCATAAATGAAAAGTTAAATAATTAATTCTCGTCTCTTACCTCATTATATGGAAAAACGTCTTTAATAAAAAAAAAATTAATAACATTGTTTTTCATGATTTTGAGTTTTACGTAAATATTTTTAATTTTGTATAATTAATCAGTTCTAAATTTTAAGTGTGGTTGGTAAGTTTTTGCTTTTTATTTAAAAGCATTTTTTAATGTATTTGCCAAACCTTTAATATTACTAGATTGTTACTTGGAATTTATTTGTATACGGTTAAAACATTTTGTAAGCAAAAACTAAAAACGATTTACATGAGATCTCAGAATAACTTATGCGTTCAAATAAAGTAGTCATTAATTTGTCCTTTTTGAAAAGTTCCATAGACAACCCTTAATTATGCTACAAAATATTCGTTAAGACTGTCCTTTTCCTCCGTCTCATAATTATAATCAACTGTTGATTTTTAAAGTCTTTAGTTTTCAACTTTAACTGTAAATATTTTTATTTGTGTTATATATTACTTGATTCAAAATATATGAATAGATTGAGTTATAAATGTATGTTTCATTGGTATAATTTTTATCAAGTATTATATAACACAAATAAAAATATATAAGGTCAAAGTTGCAAAACAAAAACTTAAAAAATCAACAGTGAACTATAATTATAGGACGGAGGGAGTATATATTAGGGTAAATTGCAAAAAACTATCCTTGTGGTATATAGAATTTTCAAATATGCCCCTCTCAAACTGTTTTTGCAAATCATGTCATTACTGTTTACTTTTTGTATGCGTCTTCAACAAATTTGCTTTTCAAACTCCAGTTGAAAATAGTCATGAAACTTTAATCTCTAAAAAATCTCCTACTGGCGGTTCTCCAATTGGAGACGATCCTTTACATTTAAGGGACCGCCACTTGTTTTCAATCAATACCCCGCTTTTCTCTTTCAAAAACAGAAAACAAAACCCAAATATCCCTTTTGCTGCAGAAACGGCGATATAGTCCTGAACAATCCTTAATTACTCCACTAAAACTCAAATGAAAGGTTTCAAATTCAAAGATTATTAATCCAATATCTTTTCTAATCATCAATTGTAAGTCATTTCATCAGCTTCCTTATTAATTCGAAATTAGGGATTATATGAATATGAAATTAAAATTGGGAATTTTCAACCTTTCATATAATTAATTGTAATTAACACTAAATCTTAACAATGTATCATCAATTCCACTCACCTAGATATATAATTTGTTAAATTAAGTATGTTTTGAAAAGTGTCAAAATATGTGATAATCCCTAATTCGATTTATTGAAGTTAATCATGTTTAGAAATGTAAAATGAAATTATGCATTGTTAATACACTTCAAAAACTTTTTTTAACCATGCATTGCCATGGGTCGAAATTTTACAAAAATATGGTTTTCAAACATAGTTTGTTGAGTAAAACTTGAATTGAGGAATGTTTGGATTTTCACATAGGTTTAACATGTTAGAATTAATGTAATCAATCAAATTAAGGAGTGTTTGGTTAAATATATTAAAATTAGCATGGTTGTTTAAACATATAAATTGATTCCATGCCATTTTCTTTGTTTTATTTTGGGTATAAATACGCCACACATTTTTTACTTTGATAACACCCTAACCAACATCTACATTCCAAACATTTCTTCAGAACCTTACCTACCATTAGACCTCTTCCAAAGTTTCAAAGATCTTGAGTCTCGTCACATTCATGAAGTTCGAATTGTTGATCCTTCCCTATTAGCTCAGGAACAAATCAACAGAGCCTTTCGAACAATAGGCTTTGACTTTCTACTCACTATTAATGAGCAAATATGTCCTCGGTTCATGTTAGAGTTTCTTCGTGAGATCAAAATCAAATGTAACCAAGACATGTCCTTGTCTCTTTGGTTTTGGGTAGGTAACTACAAATTCCTTCTTTTTCTTGAGCAATTTGCTCAAATCCTTGGACTTCCTAATCATGGGCAATGTGCCTACACATAAGAGCTTGAGCTTGACTTTCTCTTCGACAATCGAGAAGAGGATGGTCCATATCGCTCATATATTCCTTCTCCAACTGAGTTAATCGAGTCATTCTGTAATTCACCAAATGTCATTCATTCCAATAGATTTTGTGTGATTTAACTCCATCAATTTCTTCAACCCATGGAGGTCATCTTACGAGAAAATGTATTTTGTCTGGTAAGGGATTGTGGGTATGTACTGGCATGTTGTGCTCACATGATTTACTGTATTCTCACTAGACAACCTTACAATCTTTCATACTTCTTCGCTAAGCGAATAATGCATCTCAAGGACAATAACAATAAGTTAATGCCTTATGGGATATTTCTTACCCGTCTCTATAATCACTTCATGAACTCGTATCCATACCTTCAAGGTCCTCAATATATAATCACTTCATCAATCGAGTCATGGAACCTATAACTGAGTCACGTATATCATCCTTTCTCAGACTTGAAAGATCTCCAATTTTGATGATATACTAAGAGAGGAATTGAGCATCTATCGAAGGTAAAGCATTGAGGTAGACTGAGGTCAATGGATAAAGACATCTAGGAGTTGCTCAATAGAAAAGGATGGTCTTTAAGCTTATGTATTAGTATTGTTGTTATGCTTAAAATCATGTAATCTCTAAATACTTGATTGAATGCTTGTTTTACTTTGAATATATGATGCAGGATTTCTAACCATGTTTTAATATTTATAATGGTCTCGTCTACCTATGGTCTACCTTATGCACTAACGGGCAGTTTACCCGGTCTTGTGTAGTGTAGTATTTGGTAAAGCCGAGGTCATCTCAAGAGCTATGTGCTAGGATCCTAATTTAAGTCTAATGTCAAGTTTTAAAGGGGGTTTTGATTGATTGATTAATCAAACTTTTAAACAGAAATGAAATGCGGAAAATAAATAGATTTGAATGCAGTAGAGAGAAAGTGTGCTAGCCTAATTATTCATCCTATCAAGCTATGACTATGTTTTCTAATAAGCCTTCTATCGCTTCAAGTGACGCATAAGTATCACTAGAGTCCTATGGTCAATTCGCCTAGCCTATCTCCCTTGAATCCTTTCCGGAACCAAAGGCACTCTCCTCTGTAGTAAGCGGAAGTACGTTAGACTAGTTTGAGTCATTAAGTGCCGCTACGTGCTAGATTATTTTTTTGTGTGGCCCGGCCTATCGGAACTTAGGGGACACATCTAACTTCTTAAGTGCATCCAACCCGGAGGGTGATCCTATGGTCAATTCGCACACAAGGGTTGTCAATCCTCGCAACCAATCACACTAAGGTCCTATGGTTAATTCACCTAGTGCAAGAGATACAACCGGTCTTTAGAACTACCGAAACTAGAGGATCTATAAAAAAAGTTTGCATGTACACACTAGAAGCAATAATAAAGGCATGAAAACATAATCAAGACATGAAAGGAATCATAACTAGGCTAGCACCAGAGGTGCTTAGCCGATCATATTAATAAGAATACAAGATTCAATTGTTAAGGTCATGAGTAGGACACCTGTAGAGAAGATCATTGTACCTATCCTAAGCTTGGTGCAATGTTTCGTCACCCTCTTGTCTGAAATTTTGGATCTCCTCTAGTTGCTTTGCCATCTTAGAAGGAGGGCAATATCGTTGGATAAAAACTCTCTTATGGAGATTCCAAGTGTTGATGGTTCCAGCGGGCAACCTATCAACCCATATTAGCGGCTCCAGTGAGTGTCATCGGAAACACCCGGAGCATGATAGCATCAAGAGAAACACCTGGGATGTTGAAAAGGCTCACGATGTACAAGACATTTCAACATGCTCGTAAGCATCTTCAGTCTTTTTTCTAGAAAAGGATTTGAACGTAATTCCCTCATGAACTGGGTTTTGATTTTGAAATGGACATCCGCTTCAATGACCGACCTAACAAGCCCCAGCCCAAACTCATGTCAAGTCATAGAAAAGTACTCCTCTAGAGTAAGCGTATCAATATCCACCATTTCCATAAAACCTGAAACTTAAAAGATAAATGTAAGAAAAACAAAAATATTAAAATAAAGACTTAAACAAGACAGCTCCCCGGCAGCGGCACCAAAAACATGATACATGATTTCTGACCAGGTTTTAATATTTATAATGGTCTCGTCTACCTATGGTCTACCTTATGCACTAACGGGCAGTGTACCCGGTCGTGTGTAGTGTAGTATTCGATAAACCGAGGTCATCCCAAGAGCTATGTGCTAGGATCCTAATTTAAGTCTAATGTCACGTTTTAAAGGGGGTTTTGATTGATTGATTAATTAAACTTTTAAACATAAATGAAATGCAAAAAATAAATAGATTTGAATGCAGTAGAGAGAGTGTGCTAGCCTAGCTATTTATCCTATCAAGCTATGACTATGTTTTCTAATAAGCCTTCTATCGCTTCAAGTGGGGCATAAGTATCACTAGACTCCTATGGTCAATTCGCCTAGCCTATCTCCCTAGAATCCTTTCCGGAAACAAAGGCACTCTCCTCTGTAGTAAGCAGAAGTACGGTAGACTAGTTTGAGTCATTAAGGGCCGCTACATGCTAGATTATATTTTTGTGTGGCCCGACCGATTGGAACTTAGGTCACACATCTAACTTCTTAAGTTCATCCAAACCGGAGGATGATCCTATGGTCAATTTGCAAACAAGGGTTGTCAATCGTCGCAACCAATCACACTAAGGTCCTATACTCAATTCTCCTAGTGCAAGAGATACAACCGGTCTTCAGAACTACCGAAACTAGAGGATCTATCAAAAAAACTATACACGTACACACTAGAAGCAATAATAAAAGCATGAAAACATAATCAAGACATGAAAGGAATCATAACTAGGCTATCACCAGAGGTGCTTAGCCGATCATATTAATAAGAACACAAGATTTAGTGTTTTGCATGAAAGTGAAAGACATGAAATCGTAAATTAAATTAAAACAAGAATCGCTAAACCTTATTGGTGTTATCGTGTGATTTCTCCCTCGAAAATGGCTCCATATGCTGTTGTAGATCTCCCTTGTGGAACCCTACTTCGTTCTCTGGTGTTTTGTGGTGAAAAGGATATGTAAAATGCTGGAAATAGGGTTGGTATTTATAGGCCCAACATAGCTATGGCGTAACCTTGGGTTGTGGTTACGCCATAACTAGTGTAATCATCCACGATCTTATCCAAAAATAGATATTTATGGCATGACTAAGATGGGTAGTTACGCCATAACCGCCTAGGGTTTCATACGCCGTAGTATTCATTCATGGTTACACCGTAATCTCGTCGATATCATAAGTCACACTTTGTTCCCTTTATACGCCGTAACCTCATACATTGGTTACGGCGTAACCCTCATAGGCATAAAAATCTCTAAGTCTTCAGAATATTATGGCGTAACCTTAAGTGGTAGTTACTCCGTAATCCATGGTTAACGTTGACTTAGTCGTTATGTCTGAATTCATAGTTACGGCGTAAGTGGAGAGTGGAACTACGCTGTAACTTCTTCTTAGTCACCATACTAAAATGTGTATCTTTGTAAGTCTTTTTCCAACCCCGCGTCTCTTCAGTTCCTATGCTCATTTATAACCTGAAAACGAAATATAAAGAAATCAAAGCATATATCCATATGAATGATACTTATAATGAGCATAATATGGGGAAACTGACACTAAAATATCAGGATTATTTGATGTCATCAATATGCATGCTTCTTATTTGACCTTTGCAGAATTATGATTTCCATTCTTTAATGTAATTAGACTTGGTCATGTTGTAACATGATTAGATGCCTCCTACTTAATTGCATGATTATATCTTGGATGTTAACTCAACTTGATAGTTATATATGATTCTGCAGAAATCTGAGTTGTTAGATACTCTCTCCATCTCTAAATAAATGTCCACTATTGACTTTTTAAGTCTTTTTTATTCAAGTTTGACCTTAAATTATTTTGTTTCTGTTGTGTAATACTTGATGCAAAATATATGAATGGATTGAGTTTTAAATGTATTTTTATTCGTATAATTTTCATCAAGTATTTCATAACACAAACAAAATAATTTAAGGTCAAACTTGAAAAAAGAAGACTTTGAAAGTAAATACTGGACATTTATTTAGGGACGGAGGGAGTAGTATTTTAGTTACAGATTGCAGAATTGGAAAAATATGTGAAAACTTGAAACCTACTGTGATGGTCCCATAAATTTGGCGACGGTCCCAAATCTTTAAAGGACCATCCCCGTTTAAGGGACCGTCTACATGTGGTCACGGATTTTTGCATTGTTCTCCTTTTTTTGCAAATCTTGACACCCTCTCATAAAATTCACCACCATTTTCCGGATTGGCAAAACATATGTTAGTTCCTTAATCTTCCTAAAGAATGATTTGCCTAAAACATAATCTTCTTTGGTTATTTAAATCCTTCTCTTCTTCTTCTTCATCAACATCTTTCCCTTCTACTTCATCTTCTTCACCCTCTAAAATGGCCTCATCTTCAACCTTAATGCCACTTGTAAAAAAAAGGCCTAAAATCTTCATAATACCACCCAAAGCTTCATTCATTGACTTCACTCAAGATAACAACACCCCTTCTCCAAAAGCCAAGCCAACTTCTCCTCTTTCCCCTAGTGCAACACTAAAAACACCCTCAACTAGAGGAACTTCCTCATCCTCTTCTAGCCAAACTCATCTTCCTTCTCTTCATTCATTGGAAATCTTTCACCATATCTTGGAAATATGTCACCACCACCAAGAAGCTTAAATCCACCTCCACCAAATTCCTCCTTATCTTTGTCACCAAATGGGCCTTTGGATTACACTCTTTCTACTCAACCACCATCTCTTATCATGAGGTATCACATTCCTTACAACTTTGTCAACAACCATACCATGAATTGTGCTTGTTGCCATCACAACTTCAACCTCATCTCATCCCTTAGAGAAGAACTTCACTACATGTTTGCCCGTGTTAAGTACCTTCTCTCTCAACCTCCAATGCAACCAAATCCACTAGATACCATGCTACCAACTCAGATAGAGAGGAGAAGAGAGTTGAGAAAGATGATTAAGGTCAGAAGGAGAGGTTAGAGTACAAGAACAAGAGCATACACAGGGGAGAGGTAAGAAGCAGAATTTAGTAGATAAGAAAGAGAGAAATCAGATATAAAGGTTAAAACATAAATTAGACAAGAAATCAAATAAGGAATCAGATAGTTCAGATCATTCAGAGTACAAAAAGCAGATAATTCAGCATGATTGGCATGGTAGCTAGTGGAGTTGGTTGCATTAGAGTTTGAGAGAGAAGGTACTCAACATGGGCAAACATGTAGTGAAGTTCTTCTCTAAGGGATGAGATGAGGTTGAAGTTGTGATGGCAACAAGCACAATTCATGGTATGGTTGTTGACAAAGTTGTAAGGAATGTGATACCTCATGATAGGAGATGGTGGTTGAGTAGAAAAAGTGTAGTCCAAAGGCCCATTTGGTGAAAAAATAAGGAAGAATTTGGTGGAGGTGGATTTAAGCTTCTTGGTGGTGGTGACATATTTTCAAGATATGGTGAAATATTTCCAATGAATGAAGAGAAGGAAGACGAGTTTGGCTAGAAGAGGATGAGGAAGTTCCTGTAGTTGAGGGTGTTTTAGTGGTGCACTAGGAGCAAGAGGAGAAGTTAACATCTTCGATTCCCATAGCTCAATTCCCCGGTGCCCTCAATAAGGATCGTCGATTTCTTTCCTCTCTACACATTAACGAAGCTTTTTTGATTCTACATAAAGGGGGAAAGTAGATGAAAACTCATTAAAAATTACTAAAATAGAATTTTACCTAAAATGAGTTTATATTTTGTAATCATCAAAAAAGGAGAGATTGTTAAAACAAATAATGTCAAAAAAAGTCATTTGCATTCTTCGATCTCTATACTTTTTGATAATCACAAAATATAATAACACGTTACGTAAAACTATACTTGATAAGTTTTTAATCGAGAAAATCGCTTCGACTACGTTTCGACTACAACATCACTTAAGGTATGTACAAACACAATACCAACTTAGTTAAGTGATCAAATAATTTATTTTTCCTCAAAACTTACATTTTTATGTGACAAAACATTTCTACAAATTATTTTTGTAATTATAAAGAAATGTTTTAATAAGAAAAATAGTTTTGAATTTCAAAATCTCTGACAACTATTTTTCCCGCCCAAACCAGATAAATTTTCACCAGGTAATTTTTTCACCACATCAGGGAAAAAATAGGAGCGTATGCCGGGATGGTCCCGTAAACATGGCGACGGTCCCTCATATATATGGGACCGTTAAAGGTTTAAGGGACCGTCCCCCACTTCTCCTGGTGACTATAAATAGTGCACTGTTCCATAGAAAAAATGTAGTCCTCTTAGCACAAAAACTTTATGATTTCTAGACCTCTCTTCTTCGATCACTATAACTTGTTATTATGCGTTTATTAGTGATTCCGCTACCTTCTAACTTCTACCTCTAAGTGCAAGAGAAGAACGCTCGTATTCGCCAAGAAACAAAGTGTTATATATTAGGAATCACACACACGTAACTTGTGTTACGATTCTCTTCTCATCTAAACTCTCTTTATTATCCTTGTATACTTGTGTATCCGACTTGTGTGTGAGTCAGACTAGCTGTGATATGATAGATTAGGACTAAGTGTATGTCCGTGAAATGTTGTATGTAGATTAGGACTTTGTGTGATTCCGTGTAGTGATATGTGAAGATTACGACGAGGTGAAATTCTGGGAAGTGTATTGTGAAGACTTGAATTGTGTGTAAATCCAAGAGGACGAGGTGAAAGTCCGTGAAATGTAGTGTGAAGTAGGGCTGAGCATCAAAGGTCCAAAACCAAACCGGACCGACAAAACCGACCGAGCCGACAAAAACCGAGCCGAACCGACAGCCCATTGGTTCGGTTTCGGTTTCATGTTTTATATGTTTTCGGTTTCGGTTCGGTTCGGCCCAAAACCGATAAAAACACACATAAATACACCTAAACCTAACCGAACTGACGCCCCTGACACAAAACCGAACCGACCCGACGGCCCGTCGGTTCGGTTTCGGTTTAGGTTTTTCATAAATTTCGGTTTTCGGTTTTGTCGGTTCGGGTCGGTTTTGGACCGACGCTCAGCCCTACTGTGAAGACTTGGATTGTGTGTAAGTCCAAGTGGACGAGGTGTATGTCCATGTAGTGCCGTGTATTGGTGTGTAGATTGTTTTTAGCTAGGATTAGGAATCGAAATTCCGCTTAGGGTCGTAAATTGGTGTAAGCGTTGGTGTACGGTTTTCTCCACCTGAAGAGATTTTGTTGACATAGTGATTGTGAACTCTCGAGTGTGATACTCGAGGAGTGGAGTAGGGCGAAGAGTGAGCTTCGTGCCGAACCACTATAAATTTGCGTGTCTTGGTTTGGTAGTTTCTATCTCTTTATCTTCTTTGCATCCATATATTATTTATGTCATGCATATCTATCGTATTCATATATATTGTTGATTGATATCAAATAATCTTGAATCAAACATTTTTCAAGAAAATAACAAAAATTTTCAAAAGTTTTAAAACGTAATTAACAACGGTGAAACTATTCAACCCCCCCCCCCTTTCTAGTTTCTACAGGTATGTTTGGCACGGAGCGGTGTGGAGCTTTTTGGAGCGGTGAGCAATAAGCATTTTGTCTTTTAGTAGTCGTTTGGCAAAGGAGTGGTGAGTTTTGCTATTTTTTAAGAATGCTCATTTTTCCATTGCTTCTTTAAGAAGCAGTGAGTGGTGAGTTGTGGCTACTGCTCACAGCTCACTACTATCGCTCATTGCTACTGCTCACTGCTACTTTTAACAATCACACCCCATATCTCACTACTATCGAGCCCGTGTAGCCAATCTAACTGGGGAATGATTTGGAAGAGCCAAACCGAAAAATAGTATGATCTGAAATAAGCACAACTTGCAAGGCACCATGTAAAATCACCCAAAGCATAAACAAACATCATACAGTCAACACATTACTTATGGCCACATATCACACTTTATAAAGTGTATAAATCAACACCTATGAACACATATCAGCCCTTAAAAGCCACGTGAAAGTTTAAAACACATAAGTCGCTTAAACAAACACAAACACGTATCCCCAAATGCAAGAAAAAGCCACATCTACAACAAAAACTGAGTTTTTTAATATCAAGGAATTAGGCTATATTTAAGTTGCGTCGCATTGAGGTATGCTTAAAGTTATAGCACTTTACAAATATCCACCAATCCAATAATAGCATACAAAGGAAACAAATTACTTACACACCATACGTTAAGCAATCAGACAACAATCAGACTTGTATCTTGAACTCCGAACCACCAAAACCACTAAAAAATTACCACTCCTTCAATCTAATCCAACTCAGTTAAAGAGAGAGATGAGACTTTAAAGAGAGAGAGAAGAGAGAGAGAGAGAGAGAGAGAGAGAGAAATGAGGGTTGCATGCGTTATAATAATATGAGTATCTGACACAAAGACAATAGTTTAGACACATTTGTGATGAAGAAGACACACAACTTCTTGGTGCTAGTTTATAACGAAGATGAATCATGCTGCCTAGTGTATATCGAAAACAGGCTAAGAATTAACATCCAATGACCTAATTACAACTCAAAACCGAACATGGCCCAGCTACTACGAGTCTACGAAACGACATGGACGAAACAACAAAACGACATGCTATAGCGAAAGACGACATTGTTTCGTTCTTTTTTTTTTAATTAAAACGGCATTATCTGCGCGCCTAATGTATAATAAAGTAATTTGGTTTGCCTTTATTTTTATATTTATTTTCTCGAATCGGATAACAAGTTGATAGCAAGAAATGGATGGGGACAATTTTAATACTTTTAATAAAAAACAATGTGATTAATTTTGTTTTGCAAGTATTTCATTATTCTCTATTTCCTATTAATTTATACTAGGCGAGTACCCGCGCATAGCGGCAGCTGTTTCTAGCGTCAGATAATTAATGATTTGTGATATTGTGGTGAGTGTTTTGTGTAGCGTTTAAAATAGAACGTGAACCGATGAAAATGCAATTGCAAACGGTTGTACTATACGATAATTAAAGTCTAGACAAAGTTCTTAACATCTATCAAACAACATATAAAATCATTTAATGAAAATGAAAGTAAACATTACATCAGTTATGGGATAAAAACTAACAACACACGTTACTTGTCGCGTAAAAACTAACAAATATGGGATTAATGGTGACCAAAATTAGCTTGAATATGATTAGCCTAAAATAAAATAAAAATTGGCTAATTTTGGCTATTTTGTGAAAGATTTGGGCACATTTAGCCTCGTTTTTTTTTTTTTTTTTGAAATGAGCGTATTTAGCCCATTGAAAAGTTAAATGTGCACTAACGGGCACATATTTTCTCATAATTGTAAAACATTATACTCGTTTTTGAAGAAAAACTTATAAATAATATATTTATATAGCGACAGATCGTTTTGTGTTAAAAAAAAAGTTTGTGGGTTTTAAACGAAAAATAATAAAAGTTTGAAGATTTGGGGATTAAACATAACGTTTTGAAACCCGGTTCGACCCGGGTGATTCAACCGGTTGAACCGTTCCCGTTGAAAAACGGGTCGATTTAAACCGAGTCAATATGACAGGTTGGGTCAAAACGGGTCAAATTAAACAGGGCCAACCCACCGGGTTTGAAGCGTACTGGGTCAACCCGGTTTTCGATATGTGTTAATAGTTTCAAATTTTTACTATTTACTTGTTGGTTTTTCCTTTATATATAATATAGCAGGGTACCCGCGCGTTGCGGCGGCGAGTACCCTGTGACGATTAACCGGAGAAATAGTTCTCGATGAGACCTGATTCACCAGTTTGTATCGGTTTTAACGGGTCCTCTCTAGTTCGTTTCCGGATGGCTGTTATTGGTTAGCCGAACCGATGGCGACACCGGTTTCCGGTTGAACCCGTTGGTCCGGTTGAACCCCGTTGGTCCGGTCTGATTTTTAAAACTATATGTACCATCAACTTGTTAGCTTGTATGAAGCTTTGTGTGTTTTATTAATTTGTATAATGTGTATAATAACATGTACTTTTCATTTTAGGGTGTTTTAAAAATAACATTAATTAGTGTGTTTAATTATTTTATATTTAGAATTATGTTGTAGCTTGTTTAAATTGTACATTGTGAAAATTTCATTGTACTTTTTAATAAGGGGTGTTTTAATTGGTTGTTTTTAATTTGGTAGATATGCTTTTAATTGGTTGTACAATGTGAATAAATTATTGTACTTTTAAGTAATGTGGTGTTTTAATAAGAGTATTAATTACACAAATATATTTCTCTCTCATTTGACCATTAAACTTTTTCACTTTTCCACTTTGACTGTTTTTCCATTTTATGTAGTATAGATACGTCTTTCCGTTGACGTTTACTTTTTCAGCCATGCGTTGCTTCGATCTTTCCTATTTCGTTTACTAGTGAGTGTCTTTGCCCGTGCATAAGCACGACCCAAGTGAAATTTTTAAAGAAAATGGAGAATTTATGGTTCGTTTAGTTGGTGAAAAATTTCCTATTTTTCAAGAAAGTTTTTCATATGAAAATAGAAAAATTAAAAATCCGTTAATTTACATTTTTTTCCAACAATTTTCAAAAGATGTGAAATTCTCGTTCTCTAAATTTTAACTACAAGTTTAAAAAGCTCATTTTACTCTTCTCACTTTTTATACGTCCGTTTTAATACGTTTTCATCAGTTTTTTTTACGTTTTTATCCGGTTTTATACGTTTCTTTACGTTGCCGTCCGTTTTCTTACGTTTTCGTCCATTTTTTACGTTTTCGCTCGTTTTCTTACGTTTTCGTCCATTTTTAACGTTTTCGTGCATTTTTTTATGTTTTCGTCCGCTTTTTACGTTTTCGTCCGTTATTTTACGTTTTCGTCCGTTATTTTATGTTTTTGTTCGTTATAGACGAAAGCGTAAAATAACAGACGAAAACGTAAAATAACATAAGAAAACGTAAAGAAACAGACGAAAACGTAGAAAAACGAAAATGGACGAAAACGTAAAATAGAGACGAAAACGTAAAAAACGGACAAAAACATAAGAAAACGGGCAAAAACGTAAAAAAACAGATGAAAATGTAAAAAAACCGACGAAAACATAAAAAAACAGACGAAAACCTAAAAACGGACGAAAACGTAAATAACAGAAGAAAACACAAAAAAAACATAATAAAATCGGGTGAAACGTATAGAAATGGATAAAACAAATGATAACGTACAAAAACGAGGGAAAAAAAGAATGAAAACGTATAAAGTCGTACAAAAACGTATAAAATGGATAAAAACGTACAAAGATCTAATATGGAAATAAACTGATTTAAAAGACAAAAAATGTTTGAAAAGAGGTACATCTAAACATTTTTTTATTTTTTAAAAAAGAAAAACTATAAATCCATTTAAACGGGTTCTTGATATTTTCAAATCTTCTCTAAAGAAGAATAACCAATCATTTTTTAAAGAATTTAGAAATGAAAAAACAAAACAAAAAATCATTCAAAAGAGAAAGGCGGTCTAGGTATTTCGAGTTTCTTCGCTTTAAATCGAGCTCTTATTTTTAAGTGGGTCTGGCGTTTTCGTACTCAAAATTCCTCACTTTGGTCTAGAGTTATAAAAGCTATTCACGGTGTGGACGACAAGCTTGGTTGTCCTCAAAAAGCTAGCTACTCGTCTAATTGGAATGACATTGTTCAGGATGTATCTCTTCTTCATAATAAAGGGATGGATCTTCTCGGTTTTATTAAGAAAAAAATGGGTAACGGCGAGAACACTATGTTTTGGGAAGACTCTTGGAAGGAAGAAGTTCCTTTCAAATCTCTATATCCTAGGATTTATGCCCTTGAATCCGATAAGAAAATTACTGTTGCGGAAAAGATGGCTCATTCGGGTTTGTGCTTTTCGTTTCGGCGTATGCCGAGAGGTGGGGTAGAACAAAAGCAGCTGGTGGATTTGTGCTCAAACGTGGAGGGCTTAACTCTTCCTAACATGATGGTCCTGGTCTTTATCAGGAAATGGAGAGTTTTCTATTGCTTCGGCTCGAAACTTCATTGATGATCATATCCTTATGGTGGCTGCTCCCAAAACTCGTTGGATCAAGGCCGTCCCGAAAAAGATTAACATTCATGCCTGGAGAGTTAAAATGGACAACCTCCCCTCGCGGTTCAATCTTTCCCGTAGAGGTATGGATCTTACCTCTATCTTCTGTCCTACTTGCAATGCAGCAGCTGAAACTTCTAGCCACATCTTTTTTGATTGTTCCATGGCGAAAGAGATTTACAAGAGAATAGCTAGCTGGTGGGATATCGATATTTTGGAGGCGTCTTCTTATGATGATTGGAGGGCTTGGTTTATGACTCTTCGTCTCCCAGCCATGTCAAAGATGTTCTTGGAAGGAGTTTTTTATATTACTTGGTGGTCGATTTGGAATTTTCACAATAACTCTATTTTTGGGTCAAAACCTCATTCCAAATCCCGTATTTTGGATGATATTGTGGCTCGCTCTTTCTCTTGGTATAGGTCTAGATGTAATTCTAATTTTAGTTGGATAGATTGGCTTAAGAACCCTTCACTTATCTCTTTGTAATTGTTTGTTTCTAGCTTCTTGCTAGTGTTTTATTGAAATCCGCTGTTCAAAAAAAAAAAAAAAAAAACTAAACAGACCATAAAGTTATTTTCTATCTTTCGTGAAGGTTCAACTACATAGAAGATAAAGGTTGCATAAAAAAATGACCAACTTATGCTATAGTATAGTTTTGTTTTGAAATTTTTAGAGTGTTTATAATAACCAAATGTCTTTTGATCTTTAGATATGTACTCGATGATTACATAGAAGAACATCTGATTGATTTGTATATGCCTTTAAAGATAATTATTCTTTTCATGTATAATGTATTATAATAATTTGATTGGCATAGAAAAATGTAGTAGTGTAAGAAATTTTAACTTTTTTCAATTTTCAGAAGCAAGTCAAAATAATCTATTAACACTAATAAAACACAGTTTTTTTTAAAACACCTTCATAAGTTTTTTCTAAAAATAACTAAGCATCTACTTGAGACACGTGTGTTCAACAATTGTTTTGAAACAAATGAATTCGGTTAGTCCGTTAGTTGTGTTCAAATTTTTACAAAGTAACTTTTGACACATTAAATACGGAGTATATATATGCAAGCTAAATATGGTAAGTTGCCAAGTAAAAAAACGAAAAAAAAAAATAAGAAAGGAAACTCACTAATTATTTGTAACAAAAGTTAAAATTTAAGACGTAATAAGTATGAATTACTTTAACGAATAATTTATATTGACTAGATAATTAAGTAATACAATAAACTGATTCAATATTGGTGATTTGCAAATCATTTAGATTTCAAATGATATAGAGGTAATATTTTAATATGTTCTTTTTTATGTCAGTTGATTTCACATTATTTTGCAGGTAAATTATTCATTAATTAGTTTTCACAGCAAACAGCCAAGGTGTGTCTTCATAGTAGTAATTAGAGTTAATCATTTATATGTTTATTTTTCCATGTTGCGTAATTATGCTCAATGCTCATCATATATTATCTTCATTTTCTTTTTCTCTTTAACACCAAACTTATCGCTGCTCATTACAACTAATCAAATGTTTGGTTATGTTAATCAGTTTTTTGTTTGTTGTTGAAATAGATAATCATATTTAGTTACAACCAAGATGACCCATAGGTAACTCATCGACTTAATTTGTAAATGAGAGTGTGTCAATCTATAATACATGTATAATCTATATTTTTAAGAACGGTGGGTTAAAACTTTCGCATATGCTCATATATTTATTTCATATTTATGTCTTTGAACTTGCAGGTGTTTTCGCCTACAACCCAAATTAGAACACTTATGTAAAGTACATTGTTATTCTACAACTTAAACAAAGTTAAAAAAGTACACGTACTAAAGTAGCACAAAAATCAAAAGTACGTTACATTAAGTGGAACAAAAAAAAAGTATACGTACCAAACCGGGATACTTTAAAAAATACATTGTTATTCTACAACTTAATACCTTTTTTTATACACCAAATTTTTTGGATGGGAGTTTTAACAACCTTATAGCTATGCCGAATATTAGAAGGTTTGTAGTGTCTTAACTGGATTTTAGAATGCGTTAATTTTTCTTTACTTGCATGATTCATGCTCATGTATGATTAAAATGACAATAATGTCGGTAGATATATCAAAGCATGTATGAAAGAACTTGCCATCTCTATTCAAAGGTATGTAGAGCTACAAGTTTTCTTTTGTTTCCGGTTCGAATGCATTCAGTCCATTCATAATTGATCTTAAACAATTTGGCTTTGAGCACTTTTGAATGATCAGTGAACGATATGCACTCATAATCAGGGACGGAGCCACGATTTGGCGTTAGGAGGGATTTGTTTGTTACTTTGTTTTAAAACGATAACTATACTATCATGTGTAGTGTGCTATGAAATTACAGAGTCTTGCATTTTTTATTGCATATGTTTGTTGTTGTAAATGTGATGTGATTGCTGTTAATTTATAGATTATCTTTTCATCTTCTCCTAATTTCACGATTAATTTCATTTATGCTTAAAGCGCAATCAATGAATACTTTGTACAATATTTTTAAAGCATGTTTACGTAATATTTTTGTAATAGGTTATAAAGACCCTCTAAAAAGTTATTTGTAACCATCCAAGTTTTTTTATTTTATTTTTATTTTTTTTAATAATTTTGTTTATATTATAAAACTGTGAAATAGAAAATGTAGAACAAAAAATATAAAGTTTAACAAGTCAAAAGTATTAAAATGACAAAAAGTACGAATCGAAACTGATAAAAAACTGTGTCATACTGTAAAAAGAAAGGAAAAAAAAGAATCTTGTCCTTTTTCTTTTTTGGTTCAGGAGAGGTACCATGAGGACGGTTTTACATACTCTCTAATAAAAGAGATTTTTTGGCAGCGCCTATTAATTTTTTTCTAAAAATAACATTTACTATGGTCCTGACACGTGGCGTTTGTTAAAGGGGTTTTCAAATGTATTTTGCCCTCTCTTGCAATAAAATCCCATATATATGTTGCCTTATGCACAATTTTTTGAAACCCATTTTTTCCATATTTTGTTAAGTCTTGATGCCTTAGTAACATAATCTTTCAGTGTCTTCTTTTCCCCTCAATATTCAACACTCAAATACGGATTTTTTTTTTTTTTTTTTTTTTTTTTAGAAAATATATTTAATAATTCACAATGGTTTGGCAAATGGTTTTGTTATGAAATTATGTGAACCATTCCGAAATAAACACTCATTTTCAAAACTACTAACTAATATACAGCATTTTATTAAGTCATTGTTTTATTTTTGGTATAAAATTAATTAAAAACAACATGAATGTATTTGCTTATGTCATATGTTTTATATGACCAGACAATGTTTCTATTGTTACTTATATCCTAAAAATTATGTAGCCTGAACAAAGTGCTTCTAAGGGGCAACAAATAAATGTGTCTGCTGTGGTAATTGTTTTCTTTGAACATGATCTAATGTATCGCATGTCTTAAAATATATATAAAGATGTTAGTATATATTGTTTATAGTTATTGATTATTTTCCATTGTATTTTGTTAGGGTTTGGCTTCCGTTACTGATGATAATGGGACACCTTCTGAAGCCTTAAAAAGTACTGCAACTAGCCCATCCGCAAAGTCTTCAGGAAAATTATGTGAAGGTTAAGCTTTTCCCGTTACTAGAGAGTCAAGCGCAAAGCAAAAGCAGCTGATAAGCCCCAAGAAGGAGAAGCATTGAGTGCATGATAAAATGTTTTGTTTGGTTCATTTGTTTGCTTGATCCATCTTGAACACTTTTATTTTGCTTTTGGTACTTTTTGTTAAGAATAAGTTGTTTTGGTAATACCATTACAATATCGTCTTTTATTGTTTTGCATGTTGTTAAGACTTTGTTTCATGTGATGCATTTTCATTACAAACTTATTAAGGATCAAGAGTTTTGATTGTACATCTCTTACTACATTTTTTTTAGTATGTTACATACTTGCACAAGCGAAAGTGAGATAATTAAGGTGTTAAAAGAGTGAATGTGAAGATACTATGACTTAGGATCAAGTAAGAAATTTAATTAAGATGAAAAGAATGATAAAAACCATAATCATAAATTTGAGATGCACTTAAAAAAGTAGATGCAACTCCTTATCATTTCTTATTTCTTATTTCTTATTTCTTATTTGTAATAAGTGGCTATAATTTTTTCTCACTCTTCTCAATTCAATAATTCATCTCACTAGATCTATTCCCATCACATTATTACTAATTACTTAAACTGAAAGTAAGTGTTCCTATAGTGCTTCAGAGGAATATTGATCAATCAATAGTTTGTGTAACGGAATAAAACTTCGTGTTGTCTGGTTAAGGAGAAATGCCATCAAGGCCGATATAATTAACGTTAGCCACTTTGGAAAGCGAGCATTGATTGTGAGGATGAAAATTCATCCTTCGGATAAACGGTTACCTTTATACAAAATCAATTTCTAATTTCCATATCTTTTGTTATGACAATCAATAAAATTCAGGGACAATCACTTTAACAGGTAGGATTGTATTTGTCGCGATCTATTTTTACACACGGACAACTTTATACTTTATGTAGTTGTTTCTTACGTTAAGTGTAAAGAGAGTTGAAGATTGTCATTCAAGACGGACATGACAAGGCCACAACTACAACTATGGATGTTGTCCACAAAGAAGTTTTACAAAAGTTTTGATTATATTTAAACCATGCCGAACCATTTTAATACATATATTCTTTTCTTTCTTACTCAAACTTATTAATTTATATGCCTTCTAAATTACTCACTGAATGTCAAATTTTTTCAAACGGGAACTTCATTCATTAAATTTAGTTGGATAAGTTAAATATCGAGATGAAGACAACTGATACAATTTATGCCACTTTGATTTCCCCACTATAACTTTAGTTGAATTAATTTAACTAACAAAAAACAATTGTATTTGCTATATGCAATGTTTGTCTTTTTATTTGGTACTTTGGACACCATCTTTTGTTTATATGATTGTTTATATGAATGATCTAAACATAACATTACATTTTTCCTTTCAACATCTTTCTTTACTGTTGGGATATAGAAAGTTAAAGTGCTGAAGTATTAAAGTACTCGAGAATCAAAGTGATGAAGAAGTCAAAGTACTGCTAAAGTATAAAGTCAAAGTACTGCTCGATTCATCAAAGTACTGCATGCTTAAAGGACTGATATGTAAAATCGTTAAAGATTATCTTGAAATTATAGAATGTTCTAAGTTTAGTATAGTATTACTTGTTGTACAAGGTTTGTAATTGTAAACCGACTAGGGTTATCCTTAAGCCTATAAAAGGATCCCTAGATTGGCATTAAAAAAAGAGAATGTACAAGCATTATTAGAGTTTTTAGAGAATACGATATTAGAGTATTAGAGTTGTTAAAGAATCTGTATAAAAACAGGTTCTAAGTATTAATATAATTGTTGAAGTTAAAGTTAATTCTTCTTAGCTTTGTTAAGTAAATTCCGCATACTTAATAGAGACAGTTCAGTGTTTCATTGTTAATAACTTAGGATTTATCCGAGGTTATTAAACCCTTAACAAGCTATATAAGTTAGTTTGGTTAGAGTACATCGATCCAACAAATGGTATCAGAGCTTGTGTGGAAACTCTGACTAAGAAGAAACTCTTAAAAACCTAGTTAACAACAAACCCTAAAGATGTCGACTGAAGCTGCACCACCCCCATCCATCACCTCACTCAGAATACGTGTTATCAAGAAGGGAGAATATGACCTATGGAGTATGAAGATGAGGCAGTACATTGCTATTACAGCCCATGCACTGTGGAATGTAATTGTCAATGGTAATGAAGTTGTTGCAGATACTATAGAAATTCCTGGACAACCTAAACCACCTAAGGCCGTTTTACCAGCTGCTACAATAAGAAATCAAGAGAAGGCTCTCAACATCCTATTGTCTGCTATTACCTGATGGTCACCTACTCAAGTTTCATGATGCTAAGGATGCTAGACAATTATGGGCTGCTCTCAAGACAAGGTTTGGAGGTAATGATGCTTCCAAGAAGATGCACAGAAATCTATTGAAGCAACAATTTGAAACCTTCACTGTTGGTGAAAGAGAAGGTCTTGATGCTGCCTATGACTGGTTCCAAAATCTCCTCAGCATGTTAGAGTTATACAAAGTAGAGGTATCTATTGAAGATGTCAATCTGAAGTTCTTAAGGAGTTTGCCATCGACATGGCATGTGATTGCTACTATGATTAGAGGACAACCTGGTTTGGATGTTATGGACTTTGATGATCTCTACAATTACTTGAAGGTGTATGAGCATGAGATGAATGGACAAGCAAGTTCAAAATCTCACAGTATTGCATTTGTATCGTCTGAAAAGAGAGGCAGTACTTCCACTAAAAGTACTGCTTCTCCCACTCAAAGTACTGCTGCTCAAAGTATTGTTGCCTATTCTACCCCCACCTTTGCTCAGCAAGTTACACCAACAAACACCATCCATTCTGATGAAGTTGTTTGCTCATTCTTTGCTCAGCAAGCCACTTTACCAGTTACTTATGAAGAGGATTTGTCACAAATTGAAGAAGATGCTCTTGAAGAAATTGATATTAGATGGCAAGTTGCTATGATCACGGCTAGGATCAAGATGTTCATGAAAAAGACAGGAAGAGGTATCGACTTCAAACCAAAACAGGGTATCACTTTTGACAAGTCCAAGATTGAATGTTTTAATTGTCAAATGACTGGACACTTTGCAAGGGAATGCAAGTTTATTAAATATTAGGCAAACAGGATGATTGAGAAACCTAAGCTTGAACTAAAGGAAATTCCTATTACTAAAACAAAAGCTTTGGTTGCTCAAGAGAATCTATCAGAGGTTGACTGGAGTGCTGAGTTTGATGATGAACCAGTAACCTATTGTATGGTAGCAGTAGAAGACTCAGTGGAAGAGTTTGATTGGAGCACAGCTTTTGATGAGTAACATGGACATGCTGCTTTGGAATCTATAGATGGTCTAGGAAGCTTTGATTGGAGCATGGAGAGTGAAGATGAACCTGTTCTGCTTGCTATGGTAGCCACTTCACCAAGTTCACCCCCTATCTCTGAGGTATGCTCTAAGTGTCATGATTTTTATCAAAAGGTGCTTACTGATTATGTAACTAAAAGAGATAAATATAATAGGGCTAGGTCTGAAGTAGCTGGCTATCAAATTACTTTAGTATCTATGGAAGCCAAAATAATAACACATGAAAATAATGAAATGGCTTGGGCAGAAAAGTATGAACAACAGGATTACCAGTTAAAATTAAGTGAATGGAAGCTAGGATGTAAAATTGCAGAACTAGAAAAGATGACTAAAGAAAGGGATGAATTGCTAGACAAGTTTGCTGCTTGGGGACAATCTGGACTTTCTCATGTTAGTTATGTTGAAAAATAGAGAAGAGCTTACATTAGAACTGGTCTAGGTTTTGGTATGGACTTTAATAGCATAGAAAACCCACCTAGTGATCAGGATGAATGTGATTTTGAGGATATAACAACTAGTGATGATGAACTCATTAACTATGTAGACACATCCAGTAATGAGGATTCAATTAGTCAATCACCTCCTGAATATAAGAAAGACACAGGTTATCATGCAGTCCCTCATCCCACTGGTAGTTTTCAACCACTTAGGGCAGATGTTTCTCGTTTTGGAGTAGACAATCTAGAGTTTAGGAAAAAGCTTATTGGTCAATCTAAGTCTGAAACCTCAAAAGAAATAGCTGAGAAACCTAAGGAAAATGATGTTAAAAGTCAAGCAGTACTTTCAACTCAAAGTACTGCTACACCTTCAGCAGTACCTTTAAGAAAACCTTTTCAAAATACTGCTAAGCCTTTTTGGGATAATTTTGGTCAAAACAGTTTTCATCATTCACCAAAAAGACAGGATAGGTTTGGTCATACACATAGAAGATGCAATTTTGGGATTACAGGTCAAAAATTATGCTTTGTTTGTTATAGTCTTGATCATTTGATTAAGAACTGTGACTTTCACTCAAGATATCTAAGCAAGTTCTCAAAAACCAGATCTACCAACCATAAGCCTAGGGAGAATAAACCAGTCTGGAATCACTCACATAGGGTTAACCATAGCAACTTCTCACAAGACTATAGGTACCCTCACCAGAGAAGACCTTTTTGAAAACCCCCAGTACCTTTAAACACTTTTCAAGGTACTATTAAGCAAAACACAATACCTTCTCAAAGTACTGCTCAGTTTTCACTAAACAGTTTTTGGAATAGGAACCCTAGGAGATCTAATTACTATCAATCTAGAAGGCGTTTCAACTCAAAGAAAGTAGCTAGATCAAGGGAATCTACACCAGAAGTTAAAAAATGTTGGGTTAAGAAGGAAAGTACTGATGGGGAACAAACAGCACTTTCATCAAGTGTGAATGAAACAGAGATTTTTGTTGAAAATAATAAAGAGAACTTGGATGAAAAAGAGATTTTTATTGAAAAACCAACACAAGTTTTTGAACAACCAAAGATAATTGATCATGTGCTTAAAGACAGTGGACATTACATACTTAAAGAATTTAAGTATGTGACTCCACAAGGGGAACACAAGTCAGTAATGGCTTGGGTTCCTAAAATTTACTAACTCTTTTATCTTTGTGCAGGGCAACCCAGAAGAGGAGCTTAAAGATCATTTAATTGTGGATAGTGGTTGCTCTGGAAGCATGACAGGAGACAAAGATATTCTGTCAGATTTTAGATCTTATTGTGGAGGAAGAGTTGCATTTGGGAATGATGCTAGTGGAGGAATAATTACAGGCAAAGGAACTATTAAGGTAGGGATCATACACTTTGAAAATGTTAGATATGTGAAGGAGCTCAAATTCAACCTTTTGTCAGTCTCTCAGATTTGTGATAAGAAACACCCTGTGTTATTCACTGACACAGAATGTCTCGTTCTTTCCCCTGAATTCAAGATGGTTGATGATAACTTGGTCATACTGAGAGTACCAAGAACCAATGATGTGTACAGTCTGGATATGAAGAGTCTTCACTCTTCTGTAAGAGCAACATGTTTAGTAGCAAAGGCAACACTTGAAGAAGCACATCAGTGCCATAGAAGATTGGGCCATGTAAATTTCAAGAATATCAACAAATTGGTCAAAGGAAATTTAGTTAGAGGTTTACCTTCTAAGACTTACAAGAATGATTACTCATGTTTGGCGTGCAAGAAGGGTAAACAACACAAAGCTTCATGTAAGAAGCTTGAAGATAGAACTATTAGAGAACCTTTGGAGTTGCTGCACATGGATTTGTTTGGACCTGTGTCTGTTGCAAGTCTCAACAAGAAGAAGTACTGTCTGGTTGTGACAGATGATTGCAGTAGATTTAGTTGGGTATTTTTCTTGGGATTTGAAGATGATACTTTTGATGCTATTCATTACTCATAATAGCCCTTGAAAACCAATTGAGACTCAAAGTAAGAGGTATTAGATGTGATAATGGGACTGAATTCAAGAACAAGCTTATGGATGAGTTTTGTGCTAAGAAAGGAATCAGGAGGGAGTTCAGTATTGCTAGAACTCCATAGCAGAATGGTGTTGCAGAAAGAAAGAACAGAACTTTGATTGAAGCAGCCAGAACAATGCTTCCAGATTCATTACTACCTATTCAATTTTGGGCTGAAGCTGTAAGTACTGCTTGCTATGTATTAAATAGAGTATCTGTAGATGAAGACACCTTATGAGTTGCTGATGGGAAACAAACCCAACATTCGATTTATGAAGCCTTTTGGATGCCCTCTGACTATTCTCAACACAATTGATAATTTAGGCAAATTTGATGGCAAGTCAGAAGAAGGATATTTATTGGGATACTGCACCAACAGCAAAGGATTTAAAGTTTATAACAGGGTCACCAAAAAGGTTCAAGATTGTCTTCATGTTGAATTTTTAGAAGATCAAGAAAATCAGAAGAGTAAAGGTCCTGATTGGATGTTTGATCTTGAGGTTTTAACTCCTTCTATGAATTATGTGCCTGTTAGAGAAGAAAATCAAGCTGTTCATAAAGAAGATGATTTACAGTACATTGTTCATGGAGTTCATATTAGATCTGATGATGTTCCTAATGAAGAACCCATAACTACTGCAACAAAGAAAAGTACTGATGAACCAAAATCCTCATTGTCTGCTGAGGATCAAGCTATTCAAGATGAGCTTAATCAGATGCTTTTTCAAGATGTAGTGGCACATTCTTATGATGATGATCAAAGAAGAGCTTATGAAGAAGCAAAGAAAAAGAACAAAACTGTAGAGTTCTCTCATAGTACTTTAGATGACAGTACTTTAGATGACAGTACTTTAGATCAAGTACTGCTGCACCTATTAACAACACTTTGGATGATTTGGATGATCCTACTATGCCTGGCTTAGAAGATACTGATGATGAGTTTGAAGATGAAGGTATTTTCTCAGATTCTAATGAAGATGTTGATTTCTCAAATTTGGGTGATAATCTGGAAGTTCCACAGACTCCTACATTAAAAGTTCATAAAGATCATCCTACTGGTCAAATCATTGGACCTTCTACTCATGGAGTGCTCACAAGAACCAAAGCTAAAGGTTTTTCTACACCTCATAATGCTTTACTTAGCTTTCTGTATAAACAAAACAGGATAAATCATAAGGATCATCAAACATGTTTGTTCACTTGCTTTATCTCTCAAGAAGAACCCAAGAACATAGCTCAAGCATTAACTAAAGAGAGTTGGGTTGAAGCTATGCAAGAAGAACTTCTTCAATTCAAACTTCAAGAAGTTTGGGTATTATGTGATCTTCCAGATGGAAAGAAAGTAATTGGTACACGATGGGTTTTCAGAGTCAAGAGAGATGAAAGAGGAAACTTCATCAAGAACAAGGCAAGATTAGTTGCACAAGGATATAGACAAGAAGAAGGAGTAGATTATGATGAAGTGTTTGCTCCTGTTGCAAGGATTGAAGCTATCCGAATATTCCTTGCTTTTGCATCATATATGGGATTTCAGGTTTATCAAATGGATGTCAAGAGTGCCTTTCTCTATGGCAAAATTACAGAGGAGGTTTATGTTAAACAGCCTCCTGGTTTTGAAGATCCTGCACATCCAAACAAAGTCTACAAAATTTTTAAGGCTCTTTATGGCCTTCATCAAGCACCTAGAGCTTGGTATGAAAGGCTCTCTACTTTCTTATTGCAACATGGTTACAGACGGGGAGCTATTGACAAGACTTTGTTTATCAAGAGAGATAAGAAGGATATCATGTTAGTTCAAGTATATGTAGATGATATCATCTTTGGAGCTACAAAACAGTCCATGGTGAAGGAGTTTGAGAAGCTGATGCAACATGAATTTCAAATGAGTTCTATGGGTGAATTGACTTTCTTTTTGGGGCTACAAGTCAAACAATCAAAAGAAGGAATTTTCATAAGTTAAGATAAGTATGTCTCTGACATTCTCAAGAAGTTCAATTTTGATGCTATGAAGCCAGTCACTACACCTATCAAGTCTATTAACTCATTGGGAAAGGATGAAGATGGTCAACTTGTTGAAGTCAAGTTGTACAGATCTATGATTGGCTGTCTTATGTACTTAACTGCATCTAGGCCTGATATCATGTTTGCTGTCTATTTATGTGCAAGATATCAAGTCTCACCTAAGGTCTCCCATATGAATGCAGTAAAGAGAATTTTTAGTTATTTGAAACAACAACCTAAGCTAGGGTTGTGGTATCCAAAGGATTCACCTTTTCACTTGGAAGCTTTTTCAGATAGTGATTATGCAGGTGACAACTATGATAGAAGATCAACCACTAGAGGATGCCAATATCTTGGAAGAAGATTAGTCTCATGGCAATGTAAGAAGCAAACTATTGCAGCAACATCATCTACTGAAGCAGAATATGTGGCTGCTGCAAGCTGGTGTGGACAAGTTTTGTGGATGCAGAATCAACTTTTGGATTATGGGTTGAACTTCAAGAATACTCCTATCAATATTGATAATGAGAGTACTATCTGTATTGTGAAGAATCCTGTTTATCACTCCAAAACCAAGCACATTCAGATCAGGCATCACTTTATCAGAGATTGTTATGAGCACAGGCTCATTAATGTTGTCAAGGTTCACACAGATGATAATGTAGCTGATTTACTCACCAAAGGATTTGATGTTTAACGTTTCAATCACTTGGTGGTGAGCATTGGAATGATTAATTACTAAGCTACATTTAAGGGGAGGACTGATTAGTTAGTTAGACAGTTCTATGCTTTGCTTAAGGGGAGGCAATATCATGCCTCTTTGGAGTTTTTGTCATTGTGAAGAGAAGAATGGAAAAGTACTGCTGTTTTGTCATATGAAAGTACTACACTGAAAGTACTGCTCTGGAAAGTACTGCATACGTGGAAAGCACTGCTTGTCTTATCAACGTACTGTTCCAACGGTCAAAAACAGGGGTAAATATCAAATAACGGTAACTTTGTTATTATGGGCTGTGATTTTTCAAATCCTACCTATAAATAACTACTTTCCGATTTTCCCTCTCATCTTTATTCTTATCAATCTTTTCCATATTTCTCTCTCTCTCATAACTATTTATTCATCAAATCAATCACTTATTCAACCATCAATGGCGAACCGAAACACCGTTTCTAAACACAACATGGTGGCGAACTTGGATAAGACTGAAGCTAATGTCGCATTTCATGACATTATTGATTTTCTCACAAGGTCTCCAATTAGTTATTCACTTTTGGTTGAACCAGATATCATTGAGCCCTGGATTCAACAGTTTTGGGCAACTGCTAGGACTCACATGGAGAATGATGATTCGTATATACAAGCTAAGGTTGCTGGAAGGATTGTCAAAGTTAGTGAAGTATCAATTCGAGAAGATTTGTTATTTGATGATGAAGAAGGAGCTATTCGATTTGATAAACAGCTTCTTTGGGATACTTTGAGAGATATTGGGTATGAAGGGTCTTTAACTGAAACAACATTCAAGAAACCCTTATTTATTCCTCATTGGAAGTACTTGGTTCATGTCCTACTTCATTGTATCAGTTCTAAAAGTACTTCCTGGGAGCAATTTGGATCCAATATAGCATCTGCTTTGGTGGGATTGGCTACAAATCGTATCTTCAATTTTTCAAGGCTGATTTTAGATGGTATGCTATCTCACATCTCTCATGGATCACGTTGGTTAATGTATCCAAGATTTATTCAAGTTTTCTTGAATAAAAAACTTCATGATGTACCAAAGCCTTCGAGTTCATTACCTGTTGTGGTACAACCTGCAAAGATCTTCACCTTCATGGCAAGGAAGAGTGATTTTTTTACTGGAAGGAACACTCCACTGACTACTTCAATGATGGAGATTGTTCAAGCAATTAGAGATGAGGCTGCATCTAGTGCTGAAAGAGAAGGTACTGCTTCAACTCAGGGTACTGCTTCTCAACGTACTGCATCTCAAGGAACTGCTTCTCAAGGTACTGATGGAAACGAAGGTACTGCAGTTTTACCTATCTCATCTCCTCATGATACTCCACCTATTGAGTCAGAACTAGATATTCCTATTTCCTCATCATCCTCTAAAGGAGATGCAACTGATATACCCCCTGAAGGGCAGGTTCTGGATACTTATGCTTTAACAAGGGAGCTAATGAGAATCAAGAAAGACTTTGAAGCTCAGACTGCACAAATTAAAAAGTTGAAGATCAAATTTCGAAGATTAAAGAAGTTTGTCTGGCCATTGGTTCAACATCACAGATTATAGGTCAAGTCTCAAAGGAAGCAAGGAAGGCCAGTTAGGGAATTTAAGAAGTCTTCAAAGAGTAAAAAGGTTAAACAGCCATCTTCTATCAACTTGGGGAGGAATCTGGAGCAAGATAATTTGAAAGAAGATGCTGGGATTTATACAGATAAAGAAGGTGAACCTCAAACTACTGAAGCACAAGTAAATGTTCAAAGTACGAGCCTGAAAGTACTGTTGTTCAAAGTACTAATGATCAAGGTGTTGCTGATCAAAGTACTGCTCTTCAAGGAACTTATAGGCAAGAGCTAATTACACCAAGGGTGTTAGATTTTGAAGAAGAAGCTGGTCCTTCAACTGTCATACATAAAGAAGAAGTTGATCCTTCAACTATTCCACAAGAAGAAGAAGCTGATACACCAAAGGTAGTGCACACTACAAGTGATGATGAGACTATAGCTAAGATATTGCAAAACTTATCAAAACCAAGGGGTGTTAGCATTCCAGGAGTTGATGAAGAACAATCACAAGCTTCTCAACCAGTTTTAGATCCTAAAGATAAAGGAAAAGGTAAAATGGTTAAAACAAAGAAGAAAAAGAAGTTAACTTTAGCAGAGTTAAGAGCCATTGAAGTGGCTAAGAATGAAAAAGCTGCTAGGGAGCTATAGGCTAAGTTTGATGCTGAAATTGTTCAACCAGTGAAACAACCTGAAGCTGTTATACCTAGTAGACCAATGAATAAGGCTAAAGAAAGAAATGCCATGATGGCATATCTAAAGGGTCAAGGGTATACTGGATTACAGAAGCTGAATTATATTGAGATGAAAGACTTGTATGAAAATGTTAGACAAGCTTATCAGAAGCAAGTTGAAAGTATTATTTCTTTCAAGGATGACAAGCACAAGGAGGATTTGAGTAAAAGAAGCTTAAAAAGAAAAAGGACAACTGAAGCTGAACAGAAATCAAAGAAGATTGAATTAAGATTAGATACAGTTGATGAATTAAGAAATTACATTAGAATTGTTGATTTTGAAAATTCTAAATCCAAAGATGCTGCAGAAAAGAAGACAAGGATAATCACTTTTGAAGTTGTAAAGTCAAAAGATGGAGATTATTTGAAGTTCTATAGGGAGGATGAAAGCTTGAGAACATTCAATTTACTATGGGATATACTGCATATTATTGATAGAGCAGATCTGTTTCAATTATACCAACTAGTGCAAGAATACTTTGAACATATTCAATCAAGTGGAGTTGGGAGATTACAAGAAAACTGAGGAAACAAGCAATGATGAAATCTGGCAAAACCAAGAAAACTGGGAGATTACAAGCTGGAGATTCTTTGAAGAATCAGGAGTTCATGCTGTAGAATTGGAAGATGGAACTATGATTCACATGCTAGCTGAAAGAAGATATCCACTCACAGTAGATCTTATGAGAAGAATGCTAGATCATGGTATGGAGGTCGAGAATGAGACTGAAATAGCTCTTGTATTAATTGAATTGTTTATCAGATGGACAAAAATAGCTGATGATGAAACATAAGTACTGGTATGATGTTTACTTATATATAAATTTTTGAAAAGTAAGTATTTTATTCAAAAGTACTGCTGGAAAAACAGTACTTTAATTAAAGTACTGATTGCAGCTTAAACCAGTAAATGTTTTTGAAAAGAAAAACTTTTGTTAAGTAAAGAATATTTTTTTTGAAACAAAAGTTAAAAGCAACAATGGTTTTGAGATGGTTATAACAATAGGTTATCAGTTCACCATGTTTACAAAAGAAATGGCTAATCCATGAGCAAACGGCTCTGGTAAAGATATCTCAAATCCGTTATATAGTTGACAACTTGCTAATAAGTTGTATGGTAATCAACTCACCATATCAGCAATGTAAAGAGTTGGCTAGCCCACAAGAAAAATGGCTTGTGGTAAAGGCTGTGGAAAGACCATTGGTATGGTAATTAGTTCACCATGGTTGCAAGAACTAACTAGTCCAAAAGGGTACAGTTTTTGGTAAAGAAAAATCAAATCTGTTGATAGCTGATGATTTGCTAAAAATCATATGGTTATCATTGTACCATGGTCTTACACACCTAAACATTTGGCTACTCTAGAGTTAATGGCTTTGGTAAAGAGACATCAAAATCCATTAAATTTCAATGATTCACCTCTCACAGGAGTTTACACACCTGGAAGTGATGAGAATAGACTAAAACTTAAACTGAACTGATGTACAAATTGTCATATGTTGCTGAGTTGCTGAAAAGATGGAGCTTGTTGTTTGTTGCTGAATAGAATTACTGATAAAGATTACTTTGATGATGATATAAGTACAGGATCTACAAAGACAAAATTTGAAGATAAAACCAACATCTCTCTTTGAAGACAAAGATGTTAAAGTTTACAAAGGAACTTGAAATCAAGCAAGTAGAATTCAAGTTAGGGGAGGATTGTTGGGATATAGAAAGTTAAAGTGCTGAAGTATTAAAGTACTGGAGAATCAAAGTGCTGAAGAAGTCGAAGTACTACTAAAGTATAAAGTCAAAGTACTGCTCAATTCATCAAAGTACTGCATGCTTAAAGGACTGATATGTAAAATCGTTAAAGATTATCTTGAAATTCTAGAATGTTCTAAGTTTAGTATAGTATTACTTGTCGTACAAGGTTTGTAATTGTAAACTGACTAGGGTTATCCTTAAGCCTATAAAAGGATCCCTAGATTGGCATTAAAAAAAGAGAATGTACGAGCATTATTAGAGTTTTTAGAGAATACGATATTAGAGTATTAGAGTTGTTAAAGAATCTGTATAAAAACAGGTTCTAAGTATTAATATAATTGTTGAAGTTAAAGTTAATTCTTCTTAGCTTTGTTAAGTAAATTCCGCATACTTAATAGAGATAGTTCAGTGTTTCATTGTTAATAACTTAGGATTTATCCGAGGTTATTAAACCCTTAACAAGCTATATAAGTTAGTTTGGTTAGAGTACATCGATCCAACATTTACTATACAAAATATCGCAATCAGTTTTATCCCTCTTTAAAATTCCCGTGAATTTCACGGGTCTTTTAGCTAGTTATCTCATATATTAGAACTTGTTAGATGAATATTCGTGCAAATGACGATATATCGTGGCAGATAATTATATTTGTGAAATCGTGATTTTGGTTTGACCCTTGATGCAAAGTGTGTGTTGATTAAGAAAAGACATAATTTAAATTGTCAAGTTTTAGAAAGTTTTCAAGTTTAAGAGGTAATTAAAGCTAATTTAAGCAAATTATATTAATTTAAATTTAAAAATTTAAAGTTTCAAGAAAAGATGTACACTTTTTATAATTAGTAAAGATTAAGAATTTGGGTTACAGATTATAAACGAAAAATAATAAAAATTTAAGAATTTGAGGATTAAACACAATTTAAACTAAATGAAAACAATATGGGTTATGGGTTATGGGTTATGGGTTATAAACGAAAATAATAATAAAAGTTTATTGTTTCTATATGTAGTTTTCTTAATAATCACTTTTAAAAATATGTATTTTTTATATATATATAATATAGATATAGATATGGACTAGCAATTTTCTAGCCAATGCATAACACGGCTAATGGATATTAGTGTCGATGATTATAACTAATGGTAAAAGATATGGGCTAATGATTTGTACACTCATTTTTTTGATTCGCACACTCCACTTTATGCTATACATAGTTGTACAATTGTTATATGCTGCATCTCCAGTTTGTACACTGGAGTGTACGAATCAAAAAAATGAGTGTACGAATCAACACTCAAAGATATGATATTTTTAGTCAACATGTATCTCAGTTTCTAAATTATATTTTGTGTTATTACTTTAGGTAGCTGATCATTTGTAAAGTGAGAAACTTTTACAAAGTCTAAAAGGTAATTATTATGGTCGAATGAGATCTAGTCAAAATAATCATTTTGTTATTATTTTCGGTTAAAGGGCGATTTGGTCATTTTATTATTTTTTTTCCTTTTCACCCTCGAACTTTTTTTGGGTAAAGGGGAGTAATCCTGCACCCTGGTAAATATATAGACCAAAAAATATTGAAGTACAACGGATGAGAGTGAATCCCTCATCTTAGTCCCTAAGGACATTAACCAATCCACTATATAAGAATGACAGGCCATTCTTATAACTACCAAATCCAAATACAACTAACAATGATAAAAATACAATATAAACACTTAGGTCTTCAAAGTCATCATAGCGATCCAGATCTTTAACATGAAGAAACCCATACAAGTTTCCCCGCCTTCCAAGTGCTCATTCCAAAACAAATTCATTTGCGTCTTCTATTAGTATTATGCAATATGCATAATCTAATAACCTAATAAGAGTGCAATCCGTAGCAAATAGAATTTGAAAAATAAACATGGTCTAATTGACCCTACCTTCCAGCATATAATAACTTGGACCAATCTTCCAACCAATCCGAGTGAAACACATGAAGACAACCAATGATCAAGTCACAATGCCATAACACCATGAAGATACAAAGGGTTTTGAACAAGACCCTTCAAACTTAACTTCCAACACTATTCGAGACAACAGCAGAATCACACAAAATGTAACAAATCTTAACTTGATGAAATCTGTCCACTATGAACGAATAGAAAACCTTAGCTCAAAGCACATGCAATCAACATACAAACGTTAACTCACAAACCAGGAACCCAAAACAAGAACTTGCACGCGCTGAACCTTATAGTAAGGATTTTAAATAAGAATGAAGTTGCAATCAACAGCAAGCCCTAAAAACATCTGTTGGAATCACTCCTAAACTGTATTTCAAGTATTTATATTTCATATGTAATAGGTAGCTTTATTATGGCCTTTATGTTTGTTTAAGGTCTAGCTTATGTAGAAGGCCCATAAGCTTAGGCCCAAGCCCATATAAGAAAGGATGGGAACTAGGAGTGTTGCCCTAGCTTCCCTCCTATAAATACTCTTGTAAACCCTCATTTGAGGGTTGGTTGTTCAAGTTTTTCTCTCATTCACTCTCTTTGCCTTAACCGTATTATTACTAGTGTGTGCGTGGGTGTTTAGCTTGTTCGATCGCCTCTATCTCTTTCTATATTACTTGTGTTTGTAAAACTAGTGACCTAACAGTGGTATCAATCGCCTACTAGTTGGGTGAATCGTGTTTGTTTTTGAAGTGGGTTTCGGTCCTACGCCTAAAACGCACCTTGATACTTTGGTTCGCTTAAAAACTTGTTTTTTTACACTTTTTAATCCAAGATTCTTGTACTTTCAATGTTTTAAGGTGTTAAAATATGTGTTTTTGGCAAAAAGTTTCAAACTTTATGCGTGGTTAGTTGTTTTTGAACGTGTTTTTGTTCTTGGGTGTCGTTCTACGCGTAACCCGTTTAGCCGTTTTTGGTACATCAAGTTTAACACTTTTGTGTTCTTTTGGTACTATTGAAGCTATTCCATAACAAAAATCTGGTTTAGAAACACATTTGGGAAAAATCAAAATTACGAGTAATCCTACGCGTATTGAAACCCTAAAATTACGCGTAAGATTTTCCTTGGTTTGATCTTCATTTTCCTGGTTTATTCCATGTTTTCTTACTTGGATAAGTCTGAAAATACGCCGACTTTGGATATCTTTTGCACTGTGATAGTGTAAAAGATCATTTGGCAAAACCCTAAACTTACGCATAAGCATAAGCTTACGCGTAGAAATCCTACGCATAAGATTCACTTTACGCGTAAACTTAGGTCTACGCATAAGGTAATCCTACGCCTAACTTTCTACGCCTAACTTTTGTCTACGCATAACTTTAGTATTTTTCCTACTTACGCGTAAGCTAAAACCTACGCGTAACTCCTTATTGTTACGCGTAACTTTTGGTGTTTTTACGCATAAGTGCTACTTGGTTCTTGTCTTTTCTACGCCTAAGGATACGTCATCAACAAAGGTTCATTTGACTACAAAGATCCATTTTTACTACACAAGTTTATCAACATGTCTCAACCACCATACTCTAACTATTTCCCTCACACTTATAATCATCAACAACAACAACAATTAACTCCACAACATCAACAATGGAATCAACAACAAGCTATTTATCAACAACAATTTAATCAGCAACATACTCCACAAATTGGTGCAGTTCCACCACCACAAATGGTTCAACCACCACCAAGTCTTCAAGTTCAACCCTATACAAACGAATTCAATCAACATCCATCAAGGAACACTATGAAGGAACCCACTTGGTTTGCAAAGATGTGTGAAGCTTTAAGCAGCCAACAATCAATTCATGAAGCTGGATCACTTGATAGACCTCCAATGCTCACTCCAGGAAACTACGATCAATGGGTGATAAGGTTCTTTAGGTTTTGTGATCTGAAGAAGCCACATGGAAAGTTCTTAAAGAAGGTTATCTTGGAAGGTCCATTTGAGATGCCTACTGTTATTGTACCCGGAGATCCAACTGCTGTTCCACCAAGAGATGAACAAACCAACATTGCTACTGTTGCAGATCTAAATGCTACAGAACTTCTACACTATGAAGCTGATGAACTTGCAATGGAATACATCCTCTTAGGATTACCAAACCCAATTCTTCGTAGTGTTTATGCTCAAAAGACTGCACAAAAAATGTGGGATCATATTCGTCTTCTTATGGAAGGATCTGTACTCAATCAAGAGGATTTGGAATCCAAAATCTACGTGGCTTATGAACACTTCATGATTGAACCTGGAG